>JAPYMA010000913.1:0-132909 GCA_035041965.1 Anisakis pegreffii
ACTGAGAAGAGCCGTTGACGGGAGAGAGGAAAGTGATGTTGAATGAAAACGAGAGAAAAGGTGAAAAATAATTTTCAGCGCTTGGTTTATATTTGAAACTGACTTTATTGACAGCATTAGTGGTGATGGAAAATTGCTGTTGCTCATCGATAGAGAGCTGAGAGCTGACTGCACCCAACGACCAATTCAAAATGTGTTTGGTGCAATTGCAATTCGAACGCATTCCAAACAGCCAAACAGCCAGCCATATCTTCTCTGCACGGCTTGCACGAGTGCAGCCAGCGCTATGTGCGAGTGTATTTCAACCTTATTCGACGCTTAAATCAGTCTCTATTTTAGACATGTGTTTAGGCTTACGTTTAAGTTTCTGTTTTTGTGTACACTTGCAATAAAATTCTCGCGAAACTCGACGAGATTGATGAACATATTTCCAGATCTCACAGAGACTCTAAATCGGTTTTCCAGCAATAATTCACAAGATATACGCCATGGATGCCACACCACCAGTTCACCATCGACAAATGAATTGGCTGACGATTGTCACAACAATCAGTAATAAATCAGCATCAACTAAGAAGCTGAATGCACCCATCTGTACTGCAGCACTCTTATGAGAAGTCTAAAGTTTGCCCAAAACATAGTGATTAACATGATGTAATATGATTCCTTGAATTTGAATTTATCGCGGCCAACGTGAAGAGTCATCATAAGTGGATAATGTCGACTGTGAGAACAGAGTATCTAATTAGATTTGATGTACCTGGATACTTGGATTGGCAAGCAGGCTATTAAACGTTTGTAAAGTTGCTGACCATAATGCTCGCAATGTTTCCGTGCCGCACATTGTTTTAGCCTCAATTTAAGCCACTCGGCTGGCTAGGCGAGCAGGCCAACCGAACACAACCGAGTAATTAATTGGTTGACGTGAATACTTTGCATAATTAATCGTCGTAGCCAAACATCAATCCAATAAATAATCATCACCCTAATAAAATGAATATTCTGCCGATGGCTCACAGCGATTCACAAAACAGCCACACGATGTCCAAGTAACAGTAATAGTCCAAATAATCAAGATCTGATTCGATATTGATAACGATTCAAGAAGATTCAATAAAGTGATTGAAACAACCGCGACTTATCAAGATTTGATAAATCGCTTATATCAAACATTATTATACATAAGCGAGTTACTCTCACTGAAAACATTGGAAAAACATGTAATTAAAATGAAAAAATGAAAGCAGTGACTGAACCTCAACTCAAATCCAACCATATAACCTCAGTGAAGAGTATGAAATAAAACGGATTGAGTGAGACATTAATAAGAGATGAATTCTGAGTGGAGAATTGGAAAAAAGACTCGCTCGCGCTGAAGTGATCATTAGTTTGTGATTGGATATGACGACGGAATGATCAACGTAAACCAATCAATTCCTATGATTGATCAACACTAGCCGCATTTCTAGTGAATGCATTGTGTCATATAACAACAAGACCAATTATCAATCATCCCAGATTGTTAGTGATCGTGAGTGATCCGTTTACCTGTTTGTCCGCTCCTTGTCGGTGTTGCACTCGAACGACGACTGCGTATGAGAGGATGGATAGTTTAGTGGGAATTTCTGAGCACTGAAGGTGAACGACCGTACGTTTGAGTGGGATTTTGTACTGTTTCTAATGCGCTTGTATCAGAGAGTTGGAGTGGCAGGTATGAACCGAAGAGCAATCGCAATTTGGACTGAGTATTTCAACTGGTGTTGCGCAGTTCTTTCTGAGATATTGCTCGTAACAATGCCGTAAATTAGTGATGTTTTTGTGCGCTTCGTAATCAGCTACTCATGACAGTATCTTTTTAAATATTACCAGACGATTTTTAGGCAAGAACACCTGGATTACCTGGATCGGCCAGGCTATCAAACGTTTATAACGTTGCTGGCCACAATGCTCGTGTTTCCGTGCACATTGTTTTAGCCTCAATTCACGCCACCCGGCTGGCTAGGCGAGCAAGCCAACCGAACAAAACCGAGTAAATAATTAGTCGCCGTGAATACTTTGCACAATTAGACGCAATCAAATACCAATTCAATAAATAATCATTACTCTAATAAGATAAATATTCCGCCGATCGCTCACAGCGATTGACGAAACAACCACTCGATGTCCAAGTAATAATTCATAAACCATGCAAGAACACATGTGTGATAAAAGAAACTGTGATAAAAGATCCATTTTAAATGGATGATTTGGATTGCGAAAAGAGAGTATTTAACTGGCTTTGATATGGGCAAGTTATTCTCATCAAATGCTCTCATTAAAATGACATAAAACTCTTTAGGTGTTTACTGATGAATTGAGTGAATTGAGTGAAAAATGTGTTTGTTTACAGAGAACTTATTTTTTGAGCACTTCACTGGCGACAGCTTTCGATACGTGCTACTTGTAACAACAATCGCAATCGTCAGCAACCATTGATATTCGGAGTGGGAAGACGCAAAATGTAGCTGACAAAGACAAATATATCTCCTAAAACTCAAGGTTTTTACTGTATATAATTAACTGTGAATTGCATTTTGCAGATAAGATTGGCTAATAGAATTAGTGATTTTTCTATACCAGGTTTTTGAAAATTGTTCTATTCTGTTCTTTTGAGCTCAAAAACGGCTCTATTCTGTTCCAAACTGTTCCTTCCTCATTTGCAAACTATCCGATTCTATTTCACGGAACAGAACAGTAATAGAACAGTTTAACTGGAATAGAAACAGGACTAAGTAGAATACACTACTAGTTCTGGTGAATAGAACCGCACAAATTGGCGCACCATTTAGGTTCTTGAATACTTGGTTTTTTTTTGCCCAAATGTATACGGGAGAAGACTCTCAATTCAGCCACAGCTGAGCTTTTACCTGTTCCACTCTATTTTCCGAATTCGAGACGATCCAACTGGCACTACGAAATTCCAAGGAGATTTAGGGTTTTGGGACCGACATGGAATCCAGCGCATGTCTTCATGATCTTTTCATGGATCTGCAAGCTGAAAGCTCTACATCAGCACATCACCGAACTATCGTCAAATGCATTCAAACCAACATGAGAAATATCTTCTTTCAGTTTTCCTAATCCATTCCGATAGCCTCAAAACGTTGGTTTGCTGCATAAACACCAGAATACGAAGAGAAATGTATTTGACGAATTTAATTTTTTTTCAATTTCACGCTTCGAACGAGAAAAAAACTCTTTTGAGAAAGATATCGATCTATCTTTATTTTCAAACAGGTGCACTTCAAAAAACAATTCATCCCACTTCACTGCAAACCTTACAATTTCATAACAACATTTGTCTCAGACTCGAGCTACAAGTGCTATGAAGACTTGAACGAGAGAGAGTAAAAATAAGGCTGCTTAGCACATTTGCTCGTCAGAAGTTACGATTAATGATGGAAGAAGCGTCTTGACGTTTAGGTGCTCGACTGTTTGATGATCGAGTAGATTTTGTTTTTTCAGTGGCATACACTCTTAAAGTTCTCATATTTCAGAGAATTTTTCTTGGATCTTATGAAAAGCGGATTTTATTTCCAACGAACATATTGAGCACATCAGTTTCAAGCTTTGTTCAGTGCAAAAACCACAGTTGCGAGACATAGCAGCGAGGAAAACAACAAGGAATACGGCGAATATGATCAGCAACGAAAGAACATTTTCAGTGGATCTGTTTAATTTCATTGCTCGATAAGCCTGATGAAACTTTTTCAGTTGCCTACTGGTGATTAAGATGGAAGCTTTTCGCATGCCATAATCTTTGGATGATTTTTTCGGTCACTTTTCCTTTTTTTGACTTTTTTGATATCTATATTGAATATATCTCTGAATTTGTTTTCCTTTCGATAGATCTTTTATTGTTATGTGGAGATCCAGTGGTTGTTTCGTCAATGGCTGTAAGTGAGCTGTGGAATATTTATTTTATTAGAGTTGTAATTATTTATTGGATTGAGATTTGGCTACGATTAATTATGCAAAGTATTCACGTCAATCAATTAATTACTCGGTTGTGTTCGGTTGGCCTGCTCGCCTAGCCAGCCGAGTGGCTTAAATTGAGGCTGAAACAATGTGCGGCACGGAAACATTGCGAGCATTGTGGCCAGCAACGTTACAAACGTTTGATAGCCTGCTGCTTGCCAATCCAGGTAATCCAGGAAGAATGATCACGAGGGATTTTAGGTCACTCCAGCAAACAGCCTAGGTGAAACAGAAGGAAACATCGAAATTCAAGCGAAAGAGTGCCTTCTCCGAGATTCGAGAACTTCATCTCGACTTCTAGCAGCACAAATTGTGTTGTTGCCTAATGAGTGAACCATCAACGGTGCCACTGTGTTATGTGATTATGTGATCATATTGCATTATGTTTTGATATGATTCGGTTGTTCGTTCATGAAGTATGTTAGAATCACTGTTGTGAGCAGCAATAATATGATAGATAATTTGAAATAGCTGTCAAGAAGCATGCAGTAAATGCAACTGCGATCATATTTTCAGACGATAGATTACGCAGCCGAATTGGTGGTGACAAAATTGGTGTTTCACATTAATAGTGGTCTGCTTTTGGTATCAATCAAAAAACTAGAACACACAACAAAAGTATATGGATATCTTTATAATGAAGATATACGCTTGAAGCTAGAAGGCGGCATGTGTATCGATCTTCATTCAGAAGACTGTTATGCACGAATTTCACCGGCTCTTTGCTGGCCATTTAACTCCGTCGGAACGCAGTTTGCTGGCGAACTCTTATTAATATACGACAAAGAATTCAAGCAAAACGCACGTTCATAAACAATGTTTTGCTTGAAAGCAAGTGTTCAATAACATTGATCAAATTGATCAATAATATTGATCAAAACAGCAACAGTTATGCTCTTAACAATGCTGAAGAGCACAAGATTCAAGATAACAATAACAGCTTTGATAATGGTATCGACTTTGACAACAATAACACGACCGATTCTATTTGAAATTACACCACTCGCATTATCAGGCCACCAGGATAAGACCGTTCAAGATAATAATAGCAGCAAAACTAACACTGACAATAGCGAGAGTGCTGCTGTCAACACCAACTGTCATTAATCGCAATAATAACACTAGGAGCAGTTGTAATAATCCGGATTGCGATCCTATCAAACAATAGCAATACGCAACACCAAGATCGATAATAACAATCGTAATCTTGTTCATAGTAAAACAGTAATACTAAATATAAATGTAACAGTAATAATAATAATAATAATGATAATAATAATAATAACAATAACAATAATAATAATAATAATAATAACAATAATAACAACAATAATCATAATAATAATAATAGTAATATTAATAATAATAACAATAATAGCAATAACAAAATAGCAATCATTAAGATAATAATAGCAATGATAATCAATAGAACTGATAATAATGCTCAGGCAGTAGTAATAATACAGCAATAATGATTCTGTTGATAATCAGGATGAAAAATAACGCATCAATAATGAAATCATAACAAAAGTGAGTGATTCAGAGCTATTTCAAAACTCGTGGTTGCTCGAAAAAGATGAAAATAAGACGCAAGATTAATTGGAGCGTTCGGTTTCCTGCTCTGTATCACAGATCCAACTTAATCATAAACATATTTATCAACAACTAAACATCTCAATACGTAAATATCAAAACAACACACACAAACACTAAAAGTATTCACATAAAGCACTGAAGATTTGCGATAAATAAAGAATCTTATGGATGTAAACTCGAATCTATGTGATAAATGATACAAAATAAATATCTTAAACTCAAGACAAATGTTACTTTAAAACATTAAAGTGAGTGTTCAGTTCGATGTAATCATTCAACATCGAAAAGCAGCTCATCAATTATTCCCACCATCTCCTCCTGACTGACGTTCCCTCCCGATTCCCCAACACAAACGCATTTTCATTCGTAAACTTTTCGCGCTGATCAGCTTTCGCTCAGCTGGTCTCAACATTCTCGAAAAATACCTTTAAGAAATGAGTGTTTCGTCTCAAATTTTTTTGACTCACTTCGATTTTGGTTTCCGTTCGAATGCAGTCGGAAACCAGCGGTCAGACGTGGCTTTCCCCTTTATATAATTGTTGCGATCATTTACGATGCATAATAAACCGTTGTTGAGCATTTCAATTCCTGAAACTGCACACTTTATCCAGTATCCATTGCTCATAAGCATTTTGATCGTTTGGGACTTTCGTGTCGTGATGTTTTCAGCCAATCTTATGTGCTGCTTAGTCTTTAGAAATTTTCCTGTGTTGAGATCGAAACTTTTTTGTGCTTAAGCTATGAGCCACTTTAGCGATGGATTTGTTCCATGACCGGTCAATCTGTCTAAAGACATTTAGCCTAACAGACAGTTTGCCGAACGGACAGTTTACCTAACTTACGGTTTTTTAATGGATATTTCACCCAATAGACAAACTGTCCGTTAGGCAAAATGTCCGTTCGGCAAATTCTCCGTTAAGCAAATTGTTCGTTAGGCAAACTGTCATTAGGCTAAATGTCTTAAGGCAGATTGACCGGATACCATTTGTTTAGTGTTCACGCTAATCCACCCCGTGTGTGCAATTCTGATTATATGGTTATTTTCAGGTTCACTCAACAATGAAAGGTATGTACTGTGTCATTGGCTGCTCGTTGTTCATATATGAGCTTAGAAAAAAAAATGAGGAGAGCTACCAGTACGATAAGGCTATTACGTTCATATTAAAATGATGGACTTTTTACAAAGATGCATGACATCGTAACCATATTCCTCTGTTCGATCTCAGCATGAACCAGAGAACCTTATTCGTAGCGGACATGAGGAGCCTGAGAAAGAAAATGAAATCAAATAGGAGTAGCGGCGATTGTACTCTAGCTGAAGCTTGCATAATCGATTCATTATCGAATCATACTCTGAGCTGCATTAGCATCACATTAGTGGATGCTTTGTTAAACTAAACGGATCTCGAGATTGCTTTGATAACAGTCTTCAAGATAACTTCACAAGTGAACTCTTAGTTAGCTGTAAACATCAACTCCTAGATCGCTGCATTGGTACAGAATTAGCACAGCTCTTGAATTGGTACAGAATCCAGGTATGAGGCCAGAATGAGATCAGTCAGTGCATTAAAAACTGTGAAATAGTGCAGAATCAAAGAGCAGATTATAGTGAGTCAATGCACAGAACTGTTTCCGCATCGAACTGAGTACTTTGAAATGTAACTGTGAAATCACGACTCAATAAGAAATACTTCTTCAGCGGCTGCCATTTTGTTTGGTTTCGTGTTGGTGGGTGTTTTGGCCGATGACACATCCGAGGAACGCATTAAAGAGGAGGCATCCAAGGAGTCCAAAGAGACCAACTATAAGAAATACATCGGTGAAACTAATTATGTGAGTTCGCAAAATTTGCATTATAGGTGGGAAATTTCCACGAAATTTTTAAACGCTCCCTTAATCTCGCAAAAGAATTGAGTTGCGACGGGATCAAATTCATCCAAAAGCAGAATTGGCTCGACGGACGTCCAAAACTAATTGGTGAGCAGTTTACGGCCGACTGATGGTCAAAATCGACTGCCAACAACAAAAACTAAAAGAAACCCATTGAACAGCGATCGCCAAAGACCAGGATTTTAGTGAATACTGGCCAAGACAAAGATGTTTCGGAGTTGCTGCGTCAGTGACCAGGTAGTGGGTAACGAAAAACAAAACTGTCTGATGTCAAATACATAGATCACCGTACTTGTTTTTAGAACTCTATGGGAATGCTCCAGTTTTTTCGATGTGGCTACTAGTTTTTGAACATTGCAGTGAAGTCATTTACCGTAGCGCAGTCCTTCTTGTTGGAAGCCGTTGGGTTTGGCTAGTTTTAATGATGGATGTTGGGCCTGTTATAGTGCTCAAATGTCATAGATTTTTATGCCAGTGGACGTTCAGTCTTTTCGCATTCCTAACGATAGTCGAGCAGAGAACTGTTATTGATGACGGACGATTTTCAGAATTTACCATTCAAGACTCGCATCAGTCAGCCGTTCCAAGAGGGTCAAACGATACACGCACTCGGACAAACTACCGTCAACCCTAAACGGTACTTGAGCCAATACCTTGTAATGATAGATTCAGCAATAAGCGTTTGTGAAAATTGTTTGTGCGAAAACGAATTAACTGAAGTTTCTTCGCAGCAATGTTAACATTTGATAATGTATATCGTGCAACGCCACGTCTCGAGTAACCGAAATCAAAGAAAATCTAAATTTTGATGTTTATTTGGCTTGATTTTGACAAGAGGTTGACGATCTCTCAGCGAAAATCATACCAAATCTGCAAGTTTTTTGCACACATCGTGAATATACGTGATTGAAAAAGCCATGTTGATCACAACAATGATTGTGATCAACATGGGGCTTTCCAAACATACCGTATGCATCCTATCGCAGAGTAAAATCAAAACATCCGGTTTGCTTGCTTTTGACTCAGGAGTTTTGGAACTGTTCATGTACAACAGCTGTTATCGATGCTTTTTGATGAGTGGCAGATAAAATTTTGCAGTCGATCAACTCTATCGAATTCAACGAAAGCATTTATCAGTTAACTTTGTCACATTTTGATCACAATTTTTACCGAGCTGTTCAATCTTCATCTGCGCCTTTGGGCGTAAACGATATTGACCTATATTTGAGTGCCATTTCAGCGTGGATTTCAACTTCCATAGAGGCGCTTATAAAGATGCTGATATGCCGTTGCATATGTCCATTCGATTCGATGAAGGTTACTCCCTTTCCTACTCAATGCTTCAAAAAATTATGTCTGAGAATTCTCAGCAGATGCTTCTCAGATTGATAAACAGTAAAGTGAAATAACTGAGTTAGAGAAGGAAACGAGAAGGTAAACGCGATCATTTGATCACGAAATCATGGATCAGAGACCGATTTTAGAGGTTCACCACCAAGTAACTTATAATGTACGAGTTGGTGCTCATTTGTGAACAGGTTACGCTAATTTGATGATGAAAGAGTTTCATGCAGGTAAATTGGTCTACAATACGTTCGAAAATGGCAATTGGAGTGATAATGAACAACGACTCAGCAATCCATTTAAGCCAAACGAAATTTTCGACCTGAGAGTGCGAATCTTAAGCGGCAAGTATCAGGTAATCTGACAGTTATTCACATCCATTGAGCAGTTCAATAGTATACTGAAAAACTCCACTTGGTTGCATCGGTCAACAACCAAGGCAAAATGAATACCATTAGAGCTTAAAGGAGATTAAGGGAGACTACCTGATAACTTGTGAAGGGTTCTATCAACCTTAAACGACATTGACTTTGGTTTGAACCGTCTAAACTTCGAACTGAGCAGAATCTCTGCTTTCTAAAAATGAAAAGCTCACTGGAAAATTCCGCCTTTGTGAGGAGATATAGCTATTCTTCTGATGCTATAGGGCTTGGCACATTCAAACCTACCGTACCCTCAGCTTTGACCAGTAACATATCAATTTCTTCACACCAGTCGATCGAGCAGAATCTCTGCATTCAGAAATATATATATTTTGTCGGGCGATTTCGCTTAGTTGAGGAGCTATAGCTATTTGATTAAAGCTATCTGAACTGGCGCTGAGGTGCTCATTGATATGCATTTGATCACTATTGATCAATGCATATTATTGTACATTACTAGAGAAATATGGGTATATTCAAGCCTGCCGTCTTCTCAAGTTTGCCCGGAAACATATTCAAGTTTGTACATCATTCCATTGAGCGGAAAGCGTTACGGATTTTGAAGCGAAAAGTTTCAAAGCTGCGGAAATTTTGTGGAGAAATCAAGCCGAAGTTGAAACTTGGACACCGTCTATACCGCAAGCTGATCCTAATCTGAGAGTGAATTTGAATTTGACAGCTTTCAATTTATCGTGCACCCGCAGGCTGGCTGAGTTGGGCTGATTTTACAGATCGCCCTCAACCTTTACATACAACAAGGCTCGGAGATCCGCCATGCGCTATTCCGTTAGGGAAACAGCGGTACAGGGCATAATGATAGCCACAAAATTAGCGGATTTGCTCGCTATTGCCCATCTCTGTCATAGCCAACTAGCCAACTGATCACAATCAACTAATTTCCTTTAATCTTTCGAGTGACTCTTAACAAATAAGCTTTTTAAAATCCCGTAAAAAGAAGGCGACTGCATTGAACAGGTCAAAAAAGCACCTTGATTGGAGTGCCTCAATCCAAAATATGTATTTGTCATGATTTCCAATTTTTCAGATCTTCGCGAATCGCATTGACATCGGATATTTCGAGCAAAAAATGCCACTAGAAGGGGTTAGTCAATTGCTTTTTTCATTTCTATCTACCGTATACTCAGTCTGGTATTCGAGAATCATACAGCCTACACACCACAATGATATGTACTAACAACGATGGAAATATGTGCATATAATATCAACTTGATGAACAGTTATAATTCATGATGACTTGATATGTTTGCACCATTACTCATAAAATCTTAAATACAATACATCGATCATTGGTATCATCATACTAGATTTATTTATTAATGCCAGAACATTGTTGATGCAGGAAACTATTGCCCGTACGACTCATCACATGGTCTGTACGAATTCAAATAAATTTAGCTCACAGCTTTGGATTTGAAGCTTAATTTAAACATTATCTGAGCTTGATCTCAATTGAAGTCTCACAATCACGTCAGATTTAAGAGGAGTACAGATGAAATGATGTAAGATTTATCGATGAATCAACAATCCACTTCCAAACAGATTGAAATAAAACGGTTTGGACTTTCACATTGCTTGTGATGTAGGTTGTGTTGCTAATGTGGAGACGACGATTAATGATATAGTCTATCCACACTGATAAATAAGGACGATAATGATGATTGAGTAGAGTGATGATACAACTGACGATTGCGAAAGATGCCGACGATGGCGAGTACATACTGATACACTGAGACTGAGTACTGACACTGATACTGAAACTGACTACACTGATGTAGAGAGACTGGTTAACTAAGCTGAGCCACTTATGTGGGCATTGGGATTAGCTGATTACGAAACAATGATCACATGTTGCCAATGATGGTCAGAGAAATACATGGTATACGAGAAACTGCAAACAATAAACGAGAGATCACTGATTTATCTCAATATCACCCTTCACATAATCTGAAGATCTCTTGAAATCGTATCATCGGCTTCAGGTAGATCACGTTTCAATCAGTGGCGATTTGGCTAATCTGCGTTTGTTTCACTACGGCGGTCGAGTCTTCCCAAACCCCTACAATGCAATCGTCAATTTGACGCCTGGAAAACGTCTTGACATTTCGGCACTCCCAACAGGTGAGCGAATCTATACAAGCGAGAGATCAGTGTGAACCTGTTAATCCTCAGGTCCAGGGTCGTTTTCAGGCCCATTCTTCATCCTACAAAGGCTGTGATTACCAATTCACTTCATCGAAGATATTGATTGCCGTGACTGGTCAATCTGCCTAAAGAAATTTAGCCTGACGACAGTTTGCCGAACGGATTTTTTGCCGAACGGACAGTTTGCCTAACTTACGGTTTTTAATGGATATTTCGCCCAATAGGCAAACTGTCGTTCAGGCTAAATGTCTTTAAGCAGATTGACTGGGTACCATTGATTGCAAATGTGGCAACCAATCGCCTGATTTGCAGGAAAACGCGTCAACGTGAATTTGTATCGTGAAAATCATGAGTACGCGCTGCAAGTATCGATCCGTTACGGTGAGGGAGCGATCGTACGAAATTCAATGACCAATAACGTTTGGGGCCGAGAGGAGCGCGAAGGAGGTCTTCCGTTGAATAAAGGCGAACTGTACGTTTCTACTCGTTTCTACAGCATCAAACCGCACCATTTAACGTTGATACATTGGCTAGCGGCATGAATATGAGCAGATTCAGTTGAAAGAGAGCGGCGATAGTACTTTTCACCTTCTAAAATCTACCCGAAAATTCAAGTTTCTCGATCTAGTCACATTGGATGCTTGAAGTATCGTGAAAAAGGTGGTTATATTCTAACGAATAGCACTGAAAAGGGAACAAATTCTTAGTCATTTGAGCAAAAGATAGAGCGAAAGGATTGCTGTCCATTTGAAAGCTTCAAAAGTGATCACGTCGTTTTCAGTTTTGACTTGACGATAATCAACGAGGAGTTCAGTTTTCAAATCTTCGTGAACGGAAAACGTTTCGCAACATTCGCGCATCGTGGCTCACCCACAGACATTCAAACGGTCGAAATCGATGGAAGTGTGGACGTGTTGACCGTTACGGTCAATGATGCGGTTGGCGTATAAAGCAATGAGGCGATATGGAGCGGAAAGAATGAGATTCCTTGAAAGGGCTATAGGATTCCAAAAGCTCATTTCCTGGGCGTTCAGATGAGTTGTCGGGGTATTCGAATTAGTGTGAAAATCGCAAGACTGCTCACTTAAAACTCTGCAAGCGAAGCTGTGCAAGTTTTTTCCCGGATGGTTCTGGGCAGCATCTTGAAGATTGAAGAAATTTCTCTGGTTTTCTGGAATTTCAAGTAGATTGTGATTTAGTTTTGAGAAGGTCTGGAAAGCAGATTCATGACGATGAGTGGGCGATGAAACTAAAAACTCATCCCCTACCGTCGATCAACTCTGTATAAGAAGTGTTCTTTCCGGTCTATACGATTATTGCAGTAAAAGTTTGAAATAACTGCTAACAATATTTGTTCTTTAACAGTATGTATTGCATTATTATTATAGAGGTGAATAAAGTTCATGTCATTTCGATATTAGTCGTTACTATTGCATGATCAGTCATCGGCTTGTCATCTCATGGAAATCAATTGGATTTTAAATGGTCAGATGAGATCTTCAAAAGAATTGTGGCAAATAAAACTGAATTCATTGTTATTTTACGGGTTTCATAAGGAACGAACGACGAATTCAGCTAACTTGAAAACATGATTAGCAATATTCTCAACGCTCGTTTACATGAATTGCCAATTAATCAGACACAATTCAACAATAAATCATTGCTGTGAATTGCCATTCCGATGTGTTGTCTGCGGTGCATTAAACGTGGCTATTTAACGCCAAATAAGTGATGAATTCCGTCATTTGTGTGTGCAATTTGCTCGTCAAAAAATTTCCTCTTCATACGAGCTTCGCTCACACACACACAACACAATTTATCTCTATGAAAACAATTCAGTTTGTAATGGCTCTTGTTAGTGTTACGTTCCATTTCATGGCGCTTACGAAAGTTTCCGTTCTTTTCCAAAAGGAAAAGGAAAACAAAATTGCGCTCAATCATCATTCACCCTCTATCATCAGTCTAACAGACACAACTGCCCAACCAAATAGTCATCAAGCAAGCTTCGATTTCGAATTCCAAGCAAGTGCTGTTTGCTGGAAAGTTTTCCTCGCATTGCAAAGCATTTTCCGGAATACTTGAAATTCACTATTCAGACCGGATCATCATCCATTTATTGAAGAAGACTACCTCAGAATGGGTTTAACTGCCGTCAAATTTCTACCCATCTTACTGCTCGGGTTTATGTGCGCTTCTCGAGAGGTTGTTTTGGGTGAAACGCTCTCCGAAAGCAAATCTGTTAAGGGTGATGGGAATGGCTTGGACAAGCACTGGGAACCACTAAGGATTCTAGCAGTTCTTCCACAGGGTCTCATGAAAATGCCGCGTAAAATACTTGTAAGTTATGAATTTGAAGCGTTTCTGATCCCAGAAATCTCATTTTATTGTTTTTCGAACTACTCGATGAACAGAACGAGAAGAGCCCGAATGAGATTTTAACGAGAAGAGACTTAAGCCGTGACGAAATTGACATGGAGCAGATCACGTTGAGAAATCCTCGTTCAGTGAATGAGAACAGAAGCAGTTACGCGATTCGAAGCGGACAGGTCGAGAAGGGAGAGGATTGATCAAGGCAAGGGTAGACGGGCGATCAATGATCAAAGTGATCTGAGGCGATCTTGATAACGGGAAACGATCAGTATTTGGCATATATTACTCAAATTCGTTACTGGAAAAGTGAATTTGCATGAGCCTCATACAAGAATATTCAATTTAATTACGTAAATGAATAAGATATGAAATTTAGGCTGGTTTGGCTAGTGCTATACGAAAAATGGAATCAATTGTGGCGGTGAGTCATTACGAGAATGACGAAGAAAACAGCGATGATTTCATTTCAGCGCAAACGATCGCTAAATGCCTCAGTATGGATAACTTCGGTTTTCCTTCTTCTTTTGACCTTCAAACCAGCACATTAAATTTGATTTACTTAATTAATTTTGTAATACAATATAGAATGTAACACAATGCAGTCCATATGCTACATTCAATTAGACCATAAGGCATCGAAATTTTTGAACAAGTCTTCATGATTTCTGAGGCATTTCTCAATTTGTCACTAACTTATCCCGCTCTCTTATCACCGGAAACACCACAACTCTCAGTGCATTCTTCCTTTTGTGACATCTTCTCCCAATCCTAGCTGACTCGTATTACTGGAATACTGGAATCGGCCAGGCTATCGAACGTTGTTGACGTTGCTGGCCACAAAGCGTTTCCAATCAGTCCTCGACCTTGCTTTCCTTTGCCAGGTCTTACCAATCGCCTTGTCGATCTCGTCTCGCCACCTTTTTGGAGGTCTTCCGAGCGGTCGTTTTTGTTCTCGGGGGTACCATTCTAGAATTGCTCGGGTCCACCTGTTGTCATTCATTCCAGTATTATCACCGGGAACACCACAACTCTCAGTGCATTCTTCCTTTTGTGACATCTTCTCCCAATCCGAGCTGACTCGTACTATAGTGAGAAATGTCCCTTCTTCATGGAATTCTAGTTTCGATCATTGAGTCAAAATCTAGAGGCTCAATCAGAGCGGTGAACGAGTACCATATCAAAGTGTACCTAGCATTATACGGAGAATTTCACTGAATCTTTGTTGATTTGAAATCGACACACATTTATCACATGGATCGCTGCTCTATCGCTACATAATTTCACGCATCTCTATGAAAGTTCAAATCTGAATTATTTTTTCCATGACTGATCACTTTTTTCGCAGCTTTTTCGCAGCTCACAATATCGTTGTCTCTCTCTTCCGTGAATAAGTGTTCATAATTCATGGATTTTGACAGCTCAAATGAAACTTCCTACAGTTGGATTTGTTCACGTGCTTTGCTACAATACCGAACAGATGATGATCAAAGCGAAACGCTTTTATTTTGAAGACTTGTCACATCAAATGAAGATGCTCGATCGAACATATTTGGCTGTACCGAGCGATCATCCTGGTGAATCAATAAAACTCAAGAATGGTATCAGAAATAGCAATCATTCGGCCAAATTCACAATCTTCCTCAAGGTATTGCTCTCTCAGTTTTAAAATCTTCTCAGTTCTAATGATTGGGACCAGGTGCAGAGAGCTTGCTGAATGCTACTGGCTTTTTAAGAAAAAGAGCCGCTGCCTCCTCACTGCTTACTGGTCCAGGTGAAAGTCTCGAGTTCCTCGTGCTTACGGCCACTCAATTTTTTCTTTTTTCACTTTCTGTTCACATTTACGAGCAAGAGTGCTTGAGAATTTTGGCTCGTAATTGAGTGGCATGCTAGCGAGCCGTCCGTCCTTTACTGGTTGACTCTAAGCAATAGCTTCGTTTCAATCCCCATCGCAAAATGCGTGCTTTCGCATCGTAAGCGATATGCTTAAATCGAGGTGAAATCGAAATCATTGCTAAAGCTTGTTCTTCGTGTGATGATTGAAACTTGAAATGATGTTCTTGCCAGGAATTCTCAAGCAAATCGTGACTAGTCAAGCTCATTTCACATTCAATCATTCATATGTTAGGTTCGAGGCTTGATTTTGACGCCTTAGCACTTGCCAGAAGAAAAGATACAGAACCACTCTAGCTTGGACGAAATCTTCTTCAGCTTGATCAATATGTCAATATGTTTAGTCAACAAATTGATAAAGCCGTTCGAAATTAATTTATAAACATGAAATATGATTGAATTTTGTTTAATTTTTGATGGATCCTGTAATGTGCGCTGAAGATCGAGGGTTACTAGCCGCTGCAGCTCCATGTAGCATAAAAGATGACAGAAGGTTAGTTTACTTCTATTCAAAGAGTGTGGTTCTTGTTTAAAGCTTCATTTCACTAGAACATCAGATGAATGAACCAACCGTGCGGATTAACTCGCAGTTTGATCGTTGTGATCTATTCAGTCATGTTCAAAGGCATTGGATGAGCAGAGGCGCTTTCCAGTAGATACCGTACTGATAGGATAACTTGATTGTTTGTATTCCTGATCGGCACTGTTTGCGATGTTAGCTGACACTGTACGTGACGTTACTTGTGTTGCTGGTGCGAAGGCGACAATTAATAGTATGATTTATCCACACAATAAATAAAGACGATAATAACGGTTCAGTAGAGTGAAGATACACTGACGGTTGAGTGACGAAAGATGTCTTGGATGGCTCATACACAACAACAACACTGGATACACGAACAACACACTGACTGACTAATACAGAGGAACTGATATAACCACACTGAGCTACCTATATAGTGATTGAGATTAGCTGATCACAAAACAACGGTCACGAGTTGCCAACGGTGGCCAGAGAGCACACGACATGCAAAGCACTATAGAGAGACACACAAGAAACCGCAAACAATAAACAACAGATCACTGGTTTATCCCAGCATCATCCTTCATTGACCTGTTGATAAGTGAAAATAGAGTGCGCTAGGAGCAGTGATTTTTCTGTTTCATACTCTTGGCAGTCCGCTCTCTTCTGTCCTATTCCACCCTCCAGTTGTTCTGTTCCATTCTGTTCTTTGCGTTCTCTGTTCTGACATGGTCCTGTCCTATTCGTTGGCTTAGAACAGGAATGGAATAGATAAGATGGAATGGAAGCATTGCTGGCTAGGACGAATAAAATTAGGCAAGCTTTGTTGATGGGAAAACTCAGTCACTGGAAGCCTGGAAGGAGGGGGATTTATTTATGAATGACTGTTTTGATACCAATGAATTCATGGAGTCGCTTCGTATCAGGTGCATGCTAGTGGATTGAGTTTAGCTATTAGATGTTTCGTTTGATATCCAACGCTTCCACAATATATGCAACATATGAGAGACAACGTTTCACGATTCTGTTATCCCCATTTTGTGATCCATTTTAAAAGAGGTGGTGGACGCCGGTACTCGGTCAATTTGCGTGAAGGCATTTAGCCTAACGATAGTTTGCCTAAAGACACATTGCCTAACGGACATTTTGCCTAACGGACATTTTGCCTATCAAGCGAAATATCCATTAAAAAATCATAAGTTAGGCAAGCTGTCCGTTAGGCAAACCGTGCGTTGGGTAAACTGTCCATTAGGCAGTGTGTCTTTAGGGAAATTGTCGTTAGGCTAAATGTCTTTAGGCAGATTGACCGGTCACGGTGGACACCAAGACGGTGACGGTTCTCCAGCTAAATCAAGCAATACCTAACTGCCGGCCTATTCAGCAGTTTAATCGAATAATAAGATCAATGAGAAATTCAGGCCAGCATCTGGACGTCTTATCGTTTGTCCAAAGAATCCGATCTGGGCGTCATTCGACTCAGCTGAAGACTTGTTCCTTCACGAGATTCTTCACGCTCTGGTCAGTTGAACGGTGAAAACTGTTTTACAACATTAACAGCTAACCACAATAACGACGGTGGTGTAAAGATAATAATTATAAGGAGTTTTATAAGAAAGCACAAAAACAATGATAATTGAATCTGTGATATTAGTGACAATATCAGCAGTTGGCTATAACTATTAGTGGAAATGACAAAAAAAGGCATTAATGTTGTCTGCAACAATAATGACAACTAATAATGTCAAGGATGCTCACGACAAAGCTGTGTAACAACTACCCTTGGTGACAAGAGTAGTTGTGATGCGAATCGTTACAATAAAACAATAATATTCGTGAATATATCTGTTTGATTTCCCCATAAAGGGTTTATAACCTATTTTTAGATAATTTGAGAGTGTCAAGGGGTAATGGAGGGAACTGGAGAATCAGTTCTGACATTATGCGTGGAAATAGCAAATTACGGTAGCAAGGGGGGATGGGGGCTAATGATGGCCTGCCAGATCATCGAAGGAGGTAATAGAGCAGCCGAGCGTGAGGTGACGTTGTATTATATGATAAGAAAGAGCAGATGATAAAAATGAAAGTAACAGCATCAACAAAAATATCGACATACCGGTCAAATAGCTTTTCTAAGGGTTTTGGAATGATCAATCCGGATAACAATGAGGATATTGGTGGCGGATTTAGGACGATGTGGAATTACGCGAATGATGCCACGATGATCACTGTACATCATATGGACTTTCAACGGAAAGCTCTCGTAAGCAGTTGTTTCTTGGCAATGATACCATGAAGAAAGTGCCTCCTCATCTCAGATGACTTTCGCTGCATCAATCCATCCAACTAATTGATCTAGATAGATTGTTTATTGCCGACTAAGAAATATGTACAAGCAATAATACAGCAAGGCAGAGCGCACTGACATCATGCGGGTAAGTTGAATAAGCAGAAAAGAATAACAAAAAAATGATAATAACAAAAAAAACTTTTAAAGATAATAATGACAAAAAATTATAATGCAGTTGAGGGCCATATGTGACAAGAATATTTAGGTATTGAAACTGTGTGAATGATGTATGGAATATGCTTTCATGAATATGCTTTCGCAACACCAGCTTTGTTTCGTGATCATATTGGGCGCAAATTTTTTGAATTCAAAAACCTCACCAAAACGCTCCTTTCATGCGAATTTCTGCAGCTTTCAGGAGTTCGCTCGTAAACATTTTGGCTGCAACAGTTTAGAGGGAATTGAAGCTGAGGACAAGAAACGAATTCACCTGAACGAATACATTTTCGGTGTGAGTTCCTTTCAATCCAGAGGACCGCGTTACGTGCTCTCATTTAACAGCACATGAGATCGGCATTCCCTTGCTCCAATACTTCATATGATCGCCATCTTCATGTCCTTCTGGAAAACCTATTGCATCAGGGGAAAATCAAAGAATTGATAAAATGATTTAAATATTTGTTGTCAAGGATTCGTTGTGATTAATATCCAATTCACTTTCTTTTAATCAAACATTCTAAGAATGAGGTTGAATTTGGTGATTATGATAAAAGCCGTCAACTAAGAATCATCAACCTTCCCTAATCTCCTTTCAGAATGAACTGATGACACCAGTACTTTCGAATGGCCGAAATTATTTCACGAACATCTCCGCCTCAATTCTTGAAGCGACCAAAATTGGAAAGAAGTGAGTGGACTGAGCTAGAAATCCTTCGCTGTCTTTCATCACCCAGTCAAAAATATGCCCATAATGTGCTCATATACATGTAGCTGCTCGTTTGCAACATCTGAATCCCGCTGACTAAAACGTTGAGCCAGCTGATTCAGCTGGTTCTATCAGTTACCAGTATCGTTGAAAATTTGAGAGGATTGCAATCATTTGATGAATATTACTGCCAGTTTCAGGCCATGGTATCGAACGAATTCTACCTATATAGCTAAGGAGACTGCAGCGTATTGGTATGGTCGCAAATGGGGTTGCGACTTCTGCAAAAACAGTTGCTATGATTATATTCAAGCAAAATCAAGGCTTGGGTAGTTTACTCTACCATTGACTGCCGTATTGTCGCCCTCATAGGGTCGTCCATAGTCATACAAGGCCTAATTTGAATTTCAGCGATCCTCAACAGTCAGAATCTGGGCTCTCGATAAAGTACCCTTAAAATTGTTCTTATTTTAGATATCTGAACCTTCAGCATCTATTCGATACGTAAATAATTGCTGACTGATATCATCATCAAGACCGATTTTGTTTTAATTTTCAGTTTCACAGTGCCATTTCCTTTCTGTAGTCCAAAGATGTTGCTACAAAAAGCACATAAATACTTTCGATCACCACATGGCATTTATCAAGTGAGTGTAAGCGTTTTCACGCTCCTGGTTGCGGATAAGTAGTCTCACTGGAGAGTTTTTACGATGAATATTCCAAAGAAAGCAGCCAATTTCGACTGCTGGTCAATTTTTCAGCAGCTGCACTGAAGTCCGATGAACATTTTGCAGAAGAAGTAATATCATTTCCCATTTCAAATGAAATTCAGTTTTGTTCTGTTAACTGCATGCGGGCGATAGAACCTTTTAAGTGAAAATGAGTATGTATATAGAGAAGAATTAGAGGATAAAGTGATGTGTTCGACTTTTCAAGGAGGTATGTTTTTCGAATGGCACCATGCGGAAACGAATCCAAGTTCAGTGCAACTTCCTCGCCAACGTACGCTCCAGCAGTGCTTCAGTGGGTTTGTCGGTAAGTGTACGCGCGTTGCTGCCGTTTGAGCGAATCAGGCCAACCGTAAGCGTGACTAGCGATCATCGTTGTTTTCAGGCGACCTCATTGCAACGATATTTCAAAGTTTGTCCAATTCCTTGGTTGCGACGTTTCTACGGTTCAGAAGACACAAACAGATACTGTCCATTTCTTCAGGTTCCAATTTCTTTTCTCAAACACACCACCTGGCAGTCAATGGCAGCCACCACTTGACTAGGATGAATCCGTTCTCTGTAATCGGCAACACCACATTTCCACTCATCGTCAGTACTTCCGCCAAAAACACATCAACTGAAACATATTTAGAATGCAGCTATCGTCGAAGTGCAGCTGAAAACCTATCTTATCCACACCCAACTCAATACTAAAACTTCACATATGCGCTCTGTCCACTGAGAGTGATTCCCGTCAAAAATTATGCATGCGTTTGTTCAGGAAGTCGTCAGCGACAGCCTGAGTGGATTGCCCGACAACGCTGTACAAGTAGAGTGCGGATCCACTAAATCCTATGCCTATCGTTTGAACTTGTCGAAACGTTTCTAACCAAATAACATCCACGGTTTCACAAACATTGAATCTGCGATACGTGGTGTACTACTGCTGCACATGATCTACTAATGATCAACGTTTTGTTCAGTTTTACTTTCACTTTCGAAACAATTACTCAAAACTATACGATCGATGGATGACTCGTCGTCGTTAGAAGCAAACAAATTCAATCGTTTAAGCAGTTATATCATTTTTTGCGATGCTTTTATCATTCTGCATTGCCAATATATTTTCAAAGTGCAATTCCAGCTGAAACACTGAACGCTGAAACATCATACTTTGGACGTTCTTTGTGCCACTTTATCATTCGCTTATCAATAATATTATCATAACTTTAATTGAACTGACTGATGTGTTCTCTTAAGCCAATGAAAAAAATGTTACTCATACGTGTGTGTCGCTGTCTAGCTTATAAATCTCACTTTGATGTGACAAAATTTAGTGTCACTTTGCTTTTGATCTTTTGAATGATAGTATTTGTATGATAAGATTGTATTTCTACATTGATGGGAAAAAAATTTTTTAGTGTGTTGGCACTTAAGATTCAACGTTTTGAATGTTCAAATAACGATGTCAACAACTTTTTCAATCGAAATACATCACTGCAGTTTTATGACTCAAGTAAAAATTGCGATTATCATGGGAAGAGTATGAACTCACAACATTATTATGATAACATACGAGTTAATGTGTGTTTATCTAGGCGAGCTTCAGCTCTAGGCAATGATGACTGCTAGGAGATGAAAAACCACAATACAGTTTTGTGTTCTGTGCTATTGTTCTGGCACTATTAGCTGTAATGAAATGCTGATAACGGGCATACTATCTGATACTTATCCGATGCTCATACTGATCGTTTGAAATAATTTTATGAAACATGATGGCCAAATATGAGTCAATGCACTTATCTAGGCGGGCTTCAATATGAGATCGCAGCATCAGATGAACATCTCATGTGACCAAAAAATTTTATTTCCCGTGTTACTGATGTGACAGCACTCCGATGGAATGCTATCAACAAGTACAGCAAACCAACAACATATTCGATGTGCTGTTGGAATGTGAATGACTCAGTTATTAGAATAAGATTTTTTTTGAAAACTACAGTAGCCGCTGTGATTTTTTGTGTTCATCCAGGTTTTAGTGGTGTATTTTAAAACATTGGTGGTTATTTTTTGTGTTCAATCGTTTCAATTTTGTTCGATAGAATACGCCGTTGGCGGCTTCATTGCACACACTCTCCACAGCACTTTTAAAGGTAATGCTTGACGAAAGAACTGTTTAGCAAATGATTATTGTCGAAGCAATGTGAAAAAATCGTTCAGCATTCGAAATGTTTGAAATTCAAAACAATGGAAGGAAGATTTGAAATTGCATTCAGTATTTTTATTCATGAACAATTGAAAAATTTCATTGAAAAAGTTCCCATCTGCTGGTGATTCGAACGTTATTTGGAAATGTCACATTGCATATGATTGTGATTTTCCATCATTGTCCGAACAATCGAAAAGCTTCTTTACAGCGATCAAAAAGCAACACTTACCAATCATCCCGTTCCGAAATGTTCACGTTGTGAAAGTGCTGCTGCATTTATTCAGCTGTATTGACTCTAATCGGCTCATTAAAAAATCCCATCAAGCAAGCTTCGGCAGCATGAACGTTTCCGCATAGCATGAAGACTGTAACAATTTTAAACTGATGAGTAGAATACGATGCATCCTTTTTATTTTCGGATCGTAATCAATTTCGTATTTAGTTTTTTCGTATCGTTTTCAAACACACTTTTCAATTACTTTTTCAAAATATGTCTTTTAAAACGTATGAGAGACGCCTCAAGGAACTTAAGCAAATGCTTCAAATTTTGAACCGAATGCGCCGAGAGAGAATTGTCGCTATCAATAGCGCTGCTAGCTGAGTGAATGATGAGGTTTTGCGCAGGCCCCAGTTCGATCGTTGTTAACTGTTTGAGCTTCATGCTATTTGAGCTGCACTGTTTTAGAAAGGAACATTTTTCCGGCTTATTCAGTTATCAATTGAGAATTTCACATAGGTGTGGCATGTTTACTGATGTGTTGAACGGAAATCGGTGTTATCAGCGATCTGTTCATTTGGATTCAAATGACGATGACAGATTGGAAATTGATTCATTTTTCTGTTCACAACACCAGAAAACTTATCGGTAAGCACAATTTGTCTTTTTTGAGCATAATTTGAATTCAAATAGTTTATGTCCAGTTAGGCATAACCATTAAAAAAATTATCAAAATAGCATGGGCAGTAATAACAGAATTATACAATTGCTCGTTGCCCCCCCCCAAAAAAAAGACCTGGTTTAGCTAATTCAAGACGAATAATTAAAGAAAGAGCGGCGAGAATGCAACGGCATCTTTCAAACTATAAAACACGAAGCACGATTCACTTTAGACGTTTGATTCAGCAACGCTCAGTTGATAATTCCACAGAGAAGTGGTAGATTATGATGAATGAATGAAACATGTATAACAATGAACACAACTTTTTTCCGGTCCTCGTGATATGCATTGGGAGGATGACACACTATATTTGAGCACTTTATAAGCCGACAGCATCAAGTAACAACTCAGTCAGTGCCATCTTTTACTGGTATTGGAAGCGTTGCTCTTCAAGCGTCTTCACTTCAAAACCATAGCCCCCATCGAACACTACTGCGATCAACCTTCAGTAAACCGAATCTACAGTTTCATCGCCTGCCGACGTTTCAAACGATGCAACTAAGGTAGATTCTGGCAATTGTTTCTCCGTCTGTATGATGATGTGATTGTCCACTTCAATTTTCTGAGTTATCCTTCCGCTATCCCTAGGATCAAATGCTCTGTGACATAGTGCATGATGGTACATATAGATTATCGTGGACTGAAAATGAAAATCGACAGCTCATTTCGCAAAATCAGAGTAGTACAAAAAAGTGGAGCAGTCGAAGTTTTCCACAGATGTATTGCCTTTGTATTTTGCATTTCTTATAAATTCTAATGGTAAGTAGCTTACAATTGAACCAGTGAAATGCTTGTGAATGATTTGTGGTGGCGGATTGCAATGAGAAATGAGTGCGCCATCAAACAGCATGACTGAAAAGTAACAGATGATGCCGTCAAAGGTCGCAAAACTTTCCGTCTCTCCTTGGGGTGCTGGCTGGCGCTGCCAGCAGAGTCCAATCGCCTCCAATATATTAGAGCATGCCACGTAAACCACGGATTGATCGGAGCCGAGTGTGCACCAATGGAATTTGTCCACCCAAAGCAGGGATTTACTCCGAGTCTTCTCAAACGCAATGATAGTAGCTAGAGTTTTCTGATCGTTCGTCCGTGGAGGGGGGACTCCGAGCAAAATGTCGAAGAAAGTCTCCTCGTTGGACGTCCCATTATGATATTCCTAATCATTATAATCATTCAATTGCAGATTTGTTTGTTTCATCGCTGCCATCGGTTTCTTGCCGGTTCTACTCGCCACAACCGGCTTTGATGCAATTCAGCAAATTTCTGTGGACAAATTCAAATGTTTGCACCAGAATGGCTATCGCTTCTTCATCGCACGTGTGTGGAAAAGTTACGGTAATTATGATTATACGGGCATGCAGAATATCAAAAACGCTAGAGCAGGTTCGTTTTCTCCGCCGATTTCAGTTCACTTGTTAGCTGGCCCAGGAGCGCCATTGCTCGAGCGCTATTGGATTGAAGCTCAGATTAGTTCGATCAGCCAAAACTGCTCAATGGTGATGAATTTACTCAAGCTCACACTAGAGACGATTCATTGCAGCTGGTTTCAAATACGTCGACGGCTATATCTTCCCGTGTTTGAAGACGACATGTGCCGCGCCAGCAAATCAGGTAGCTACCACTATGCATTTCTTGTTGGAAACGTTGGGGAATATCTTAAATGAATGGCGCTTATACCTGCTGATAAGAAGCTATCATTCAAATGCCTGGCGACAGTGGAATTCTGTCACTTGAGAATGAGATCTTATAATACGGATATCAAAATAAAGCTCTGCGAATATCCATAATGATGTCTGCCGGCAAAATAAATCTCTCTCAAAATGCCCTTTTCGAATATCCATAATGAGCTGCTGCAAAAATTATCCGAATTCAATGAACACGAATGAAAACGTTCCAAATCTGGCAAAATCCAAAACACTGATAACTAATTACCTGGATTGGCAAGCAGGCTATCAAACGTTTGTAACGTTGCTGGCCACAATGCTCGCGTTTCCGTTCGCACTGTTTTAGCCTTGATTGTAGCCACCCCGCTGGCTAGGCGAGCAGGCCAAGTGAGTACAACCGAGTATTTAATTAGTTGCCGTGAATACTTTGCACAATTAAACGTAGCCAAATACCAATCCAATAAATATTCATAACTCTACAAAATAAACATTCCGCCGATCGCTAACCGCGATCAACAAAACAACCGCTCGATGTGTAAGTAACAAGTAACAATCCCTGATAACTACTGACTTTACTAAAGGTTCCATCAGACAAATTGCAGCTTAGGAGATTAGTGACGAAGGAAGTTGAACATTCCCAATAGCTTCTGATATTTTCGACAGATTGAATAAGATATTGTTCCTCTGAACTGCTTACGACGGCTCGGATAATAATTTCGAATGATTTTCAAGAAACTTGTGGCATCTGTAAATGATTACTGAACTCAGGTTTCTTCTTCGTGCATAATTAAGTGAATTTGTTTAAAGGTTGCCGCAACGGTTCATAAACTTCACGAGCAAGGCGCACGTGCTGGAATGCTTTGGATTGACGTCGAAAGATTCGCATGGAGAAAAGATCAAAACTACAATCGCAACTTCATCAGGGCTATGGTCAATCAAGCGAGAGTATGTCAAAGAAGCGTTGAATTAGTTGAAATTTTGAGCGTATTCAAAGGAGTAGATAGCACTTGCATTGAACAACTGAAAATTGAGTTGAAGTGCGGTTTTCTGATGAATTGGACGGCAGTGTGAAAATCCCAATTCTCATGCCAAGTTTTCAAACAATTTTTCGCAGCGAAAGGCTGAAATTAAAGCGGATTCCCTCGCTTCATGACACACGCAGTGAATAATGTTCATGAACAGACAACACATAACTGCAATTGCATCATAGAACTCAAATCATAGATGTGCTCATACCGGATAGAATTTTTTGATAACACTGACTTGCCGTTGGATTTCAAGCGCCGCTTTCCCTCCCAAGTAGAGCTCGGACTTCCGCGATTTGATCCTGCAATAACGATAGATTGTGATGTCTCGAACTGAATTCCCCGTAATAATTGTGCTTTTAAGGCGATGGGCGTATCAGTTGGTATCTACACGAACTATTACAATTGGCAAGAGATTGTTGGCCTTTCATGGACTGAAATGTCCAAATATCCGCTCTGGTGGGCTAGATACGATGGAATTCAGGCAAAATTTTCATGATTCAGCATCTTCTTCGTATAGTATCATTCAGCTTTCTTATAATAAGCAATGAATGAGCAACCTCACTGCTGGGAAAGACTATTCCTTTCGTCACTAATATATGAGTCAGTTAATTTCACCACTAAACTGTACCAATGAGATTTTGACTATCCCAATTCCCCGAAACAGAGTAAATCTGCCAGATTTGAATCTATGAATTAACTAACGTCATGAAACCGTCGATAGAATAAGGAATTACGTTAATATATAGCACATGAATTTGAACGGATGCTTACGATGGTGTGACTCTGATGGTATGCGGCCCCGTTTATTGACTAGTTACCTGATCAGATTTTCCGGAAAATCAACTAATGAGGGAGCAAACAGCTGCAATGTCAAAAAGCCTGAAAGATTTGCCCTAGACACACTGCTTGATGCTGGCGAGTTCTCCGCGGGGAAACGATGGTCGTGGGGAGAAATGGATAATTTCTGTGCTGCCCATCCCCGTGCTTGCCGGTTCCCCATATGCCACTCCTATGGCGCTTACTTTGAACAGCTTCCGACGGATCCTTTGTGCAAAGTGGCTGAAACAGTTCGAGATTTTTTTTAATGTTTCTAATTTCAGGACTACAGGAATTTCAAGCCTTTTGGTGGCTGGAAAAAGCCAGCAATACATCAGTACAGAGGTGACTGGAATGGACCTTGTGGTGTGAACATGGACCTGAACTGGTACTGAGCAAAACCATCAGCTTAAGCAAACGACAGCTCCGCGTTGGTGCTGCTGTCTTAATGTTCTGGTTTAATCAAGAGCAAACTCCTGCCTGATAAACTCTACTGGAATATCTCTGTATATTTAATAAAAGACAATGCTACATCATTCAATCCATTCGAATAAACTACTAATAAAATACACAGTTTTCACTGAATTGATATTTTCGGTACCCGTGAAAATCTTCTGCACCAATGCTTCTTAAATTTTTACGCCCCTCTTGAACACCTCTCTTCGACAGTACTACAAACCAGAATTTCCCGTCCAGCAGTCTATGGAACCGCAGTTCCCACCTCTTTAACAATTATATTACTTCTCGACAATAAGCATGAAAGAAACTCACAGAATTGATCTGAAACTCACAGAATTGATCTGAAACTCACAGAATTGATCTGAAACTCACAGAATTGATCTGAAACTCACAGAATTGATCTGAAACTCACAGAATTGATCTGAAACTCACAGAATTGATCTGAAACTCACAGAATTGATCTGAAACTCACAGAATTGTCATGAAATTTGGCGCAGAGAGCTCACACAATCAAGACGAAAATCATTAATCAACATTCCAAAATTTATTAGCATATTACGTACGTATGAATATTGGAGAAAGAATAAAATTTTCACTGGATTAAATTAATATCAGTTTGCCATTACAAATGACATAGATTTGACAAGACAAGTGCACTTACCAAAACATTAATAAAATTAACGAAACCAACGCAAAACACTATTCAACCAAATATCAACCAAATACAATTCATATATTCCGTTTATGTAAACGTTCTCTTGCAAAAGCCAAAATGTTTTCTGGCCAACAATTACGGAAAGAATTTCAAAAATAACAAAGATGAAAACCAATGAATTCAGACGAATCCCACTTATCGCTGTCAGCAATACTCAATTCCACTGCTTATCTCTTGTATTATCGGACCACTTAATCTGCTCTAGTGATGGAGTTCAGCGACTACGAACTAACGATTATCAGATTAACAACACATAATTGGATGATAGGTGTAAGCCGGATCATAGCCTGGCTCAGGTTCACAACATTAATGATATTGGTCAGCACTCGGTTTCGAGCAAAACACTTTCCTCCGCGAACGGGAATCGAACCCGCGACTATCAGATTAACAGATTAAATATGGCATGCTTGCTGGCTGCTATGAAATCAAGATCGAACATCAAATATTCTACCAAATGCATACAAACATTTAAAAAGATGACACCATTCAACACGCTCAATTTTCCGCCGCAAAACAAAAAGGAATCAAATCAGAAAGCAATTGATAGCAATTTGGTTAATATCTTGAATGCCATCCACTACCGGCCCAGTAATCGTCACGACGACGGTCTCTCGGCGAACGATCTCTGCTATGACGATAGTAACCTCCTCCGTCTTTTTTCGACGCGCTCGGATAGTGTCCCGCATCATCAGCATAACGTCCACTGCAAAATTTCCAGTTCAAGTTTCTTCATTCAACAATATTCATCCGTTGGTGAATTTTATATGTCATTGCTCAGGAGTTTCAAAGCGACTGGGAGGTAGTGATAATATCCGATCGCCAGGAGGAATGCAACAATTTCGGACGGATTGCAACCAGCATGAAAATTCGCTGGGGTGCCATTGTTACTAGGAGGGAGGGTAGCGTAAACACTATACAGTTCGCACACGTGTCTTTCTTGTGCACCAAATTTAAATTCGTTGAAATCCGCTTCTAAAAAAACTTAATCACTTATAGGATTCTGTGTATATAGGAAAGTCATAAGAAATTTGAAATCTCAGCAAGCTCTTTTCACATCCATAGAAAATCCTCTTATGGTGAAATTCTCATCAATTGGAGGCTTTACCAAATATTCACCAATGGACAATCGCAACAGCGGAAGGAATGCAAGTGAACTGGTAATCGATTGCGAAGAGCATGCATACGATCACCCAAAATTCCACTGCAAGGAGAGCGAGAGGCATGAAAAGATGTGTGAAACATCAAAATAAAATTGTGCCAACCGTCGGCCATAGAGTCGTTCACCCAGTTCGGGACTGATCGCTTTCAAATGCATAAAGTTACAGAAGCCACCTTTCGAGCACGTGGTCACTTCATGCTGACGACATCTCGCCTCTCGGAAATCTGTTACCGGTGAAAGCTCCGCATAAATTGGCTGTCCGTTGAACCTTCAAATTAGAACCTAAGGAACGCGTCTGCATAAGTTGTGTAGACATCACTTGTTGCAGCACTGCGTTCGAATCTACAGACTGAACTTTGCAAACGTTGGTTTTCCGCAACAAACAAGCGAATCCTCTCTACATTCATCTAGCAATTCAACACCGTTGAGCAATTGTTATGGTTGGATACGATAGACGAGGTATTTCGGCAACAAATTTGAGTTTAGAGTGCACCTCTGTGATGTCCAATATCCCAGGTCAACTATCTTTATGCTAGTAAGTTGCGGGAATGGAGAAAAGTCGAGCAAAAAATCAAAATTTTGCAATCCGGAACCGCAAAAATGCTGCACTCAGCTCGAGAAAACCGTCCAGGATGGTGACTTGGAATCAACGATGTTTACTCAAAATTCACCGATCCCCACGACACACTATTCTAAACCATCAATTACAGCGTCCACCACCTTCTTGATCTGCAGTTAATTCCCAACCGAATTTCACGTCATCGGAAGTGAACAACCGATTAGTGCGTTCAGAACCACAATGAAATTGCTCGATAAATGTTCAAAGAGTTTGCGAAAAACCACCGTTCTTTAAGGTCACTCTGTATACATAAATAGGTGCATGAAGAATAATATGAAATTGAGTGGTAAATCGTTATCATAACATCATCATCATCATCATCAGTATTATTATTATGATCACTCCGATTAGCATTCAAAATTGAAATTACCTTTCCTTTTCGCTATATATATGCATATAGCATACCGCGAGAGTATATAGCGCATTGTGACGGACATTAGTAGATAGATGAGAGGGTAGATGGATGGACAATCAATCATTTACATTTTTATCTGAATGGGTTCAGTTTAACTTGACTTTTCAACAAACAACACTCTTCATTCGATGCTTTCTCTATGCTTTTTCTGACCCATACACATAGTAGTAGTAGTAGTAGTAGTAGTAGTGGTAGTAGTAGTAGTAGTCCGAATGGAAACTCTAGTGAGCAGTAGATAGGCGAGAAACGACAACAACAGTGACACGATCACCGAATCACTGCACTCACCATCGATTCGACAGATCGTTTACGGCCTTCTCTGCATCCTCTTCACGAACGAACTTCACGTAAACATTACCGATCATATGCTCACCAATATTCTCGCAAACGTTCATCTCGTCTATTTCTCCGTACTTTCGTTCCAATTCTGTGAACACCTAACAAAATATTTTCGTTTTTTTTTCAAAACTTATTTATACACTTCTCACTGATCGGCACTGATAATGAGTGTTTTACTTCTCAGAGCTTCGCTAGCTGAGACTGAATAAATGCCTGTAGAAATAGATGCCTACAGATAACTGAGTGCCTTTTAATGCTGTAAAATATAGGCCGATTCCGCAAAAAGTAACTCTATAACTGATACTGAGAGATTGCATCTGGATGGTTCATATAAACGGAACAATTTAATTTTTTCCTTGATTTTCCGCATGATCAGAAAATCAATTTTCGCTAGTTGTCGTGATAGGGGCTTTTTTCCGTATGGAACTCGTAATGAACGTTCATTTATTTGTTGTTGAATGTATAAGGTGAGGCGATAAAACACTCTTGGTATAAGCAGAATCATTTGTTTCACTTACCTCTTCGTAGAACTCATCAAAATATTTTTGCTCTTCTGGATCCTTTTTGCCAACTCCTGAAAGGCAACAATACTCGAACACAGTCAGCAATATCAGTAACATGGGATGCGTTCGATCTGAATCGTTCTGGATGAGTTTTCTCAACAAATGTTCACGATAATCTTAAAAATTTCGAAGGTAGTTGATACTTAATGTTCACAAAAGATCAAAACTGACTGTCGAAGGCGTCTGCCTGACGGACGTCTACAACAGGATTATGATAGAAGTTCTGCAGAAGTATTGTTGGTGAGAATGTGGGTCGATGATGTGTACGCGAGCATTTGTCTCCGTGCCGACATGCACCGATCTGTAGAAAACATTTCGCTATCATTACTATTATTGATGAATCGGAATGTATTTTCGGGCTCTTTCTGAGTGATATTGGTGATATAAAACGCAGGCATACACTCGTCTTGAGTTGAATCTGCTGATTAAATGAATAAGTAAATCATCACTACTTTTAGATAATTATTACTGATGTAGTTTCATTATATTGAGCTTATTGCTGCTATCAAAAACCAATGACAATGGATGTCAGAATTGAATGCCTAATGTCGATATCAAGAACGACAGAGCCAGCTTTTAAAAGTTGGATTCAAACGGATACTTGAAATGTTTCAAAAAATTAGATTCAGTTGGAAGTAGCGAATGTCTTGCGCTTCACTGAACAACAAACTTCACACTCAAGGAACTATATGTCAATAATAAGAAGCATCTTCTTTGAGACTATCGAAGATCCTTCTACTAGTTCGCTCTTTTTGATACTTGCAAAATCTTATTGTTATGACGGCGATCACAACTTTATTTACGAACTGCCATGAGCTTCAATCAGATATTCAACTTCAATATAAATGCTGACAGCCGACAGATTCTTTTGCGATGACTACCCAATGAGCAGCATCTCTCAGAGCGAGAAGAATCGAAATTGGGTATACAATGACTAGGTGAGCTTCAAGTGTCGGTTCGGTACAGCTACTGGCCACTAGCACAAAAGTTTAGAGTTGAGTGCGAGAGGGCTGCATACCTTGAAATAGAATGAACAGTTGACTTTATCCTTTTCCGTACCGTATATTGATGCTAGATATTCTGCACCAGACAAGTCTTCAGTTTGTTGATAACCACGGCCTGGACGTCTGCCCTCCATTTATTCAATCACTCACTCATCAATTGTTCAAATAAAAATCAAAACTAGTTGGTAACTGATTCGTTACGATCAGCTCAATAACTGTGATGTGTTCTGGAGTTAGGCGAGTAAACACGCAATTCTGCTTGAAGGAATATTTTTTTGAGGAAATCAACGACCTCGTGCAACGACCTCGCACGCTCCTGAAAAACACATCTGGATTGGTAAAGTGGCCATACGAATAAAGCCCGTTGATACAATGATGGCATGTTTTAAGGAAAATGCAAAACTTTTACTCTTCATACACTAGCGCAGTTAGCTAGTTGCAAGTCTAAATTTAAGTCTGAACCAAACTCAAGCAAGCCTATGGCCAAGAGTGAGTGTGAGCGTAACTTCATGTGCTTAATTCACTGGATCAGAATGAAGCAGATCACTGCGGTTGTGTGAACATGTACGCAATCAAAACGCTAACAAAATTCTTCGAATACTTCACTAAAATCAAGTTTAGTTGAGTGAAGTTGAGAAAGAAACCATGCCTCTAATTTGCCTAACAACACAGAACGAATTCCAATCTCGTGGAACTATACGTCAATAATAATGAAATTTCCTTTAAGGCTCACAACATAACTTTGAAGTTCAGTCAGAATTCCGAATGTCGGAATCACAAAATGGAATTTCGTCGGATTCCAACCAAAATTCTGAATATAGAAATCTAAAAATGTGAATTCGACCAGATCTGCTGGATTAAACTAAAATTCCGTTCGAATACCATCACTCATCACTAGAAAAAGCTACGTTCACGAACACTAAACGAATGAAATATATATGCTGAAAAAGGACATCGTGTAATCTTCAGTTAAGGTCAAAGAAGAAATGGGTGTGGCCTATGCCGCACCCATAACACACGTCAGCAGGCAAATGAGTGAAGACGTTGTGCCACAACTCTCAGCACATAATTATTGACGAACTTTTTTGTGCTTTCCTATCATCACTTTATTTATTTTCGCATTCATCATCATGTTAATGTTTATCTCCCCAAATTCATCCTATGTTACAGTTGTTATAATCGAAATATCATTTATCTCTCCAATCATCTCATTGATAATCCCCTACCTACTGCCCCATAATCCCTGACCCTGGATCTGTCCAGCGAATGCGTACGACGACCGTCAGTGATTCAACAACGTGTTCCTGAAGATGGCATAACGCCGAAACGTTGAACTTTGTAAATAACCATCTCTATTTGCGCTGGTAATACCTTGTCAATAAAACTATATTACTATTTGATCTCTCTGCACATACAAATGCTTTTTGGACAAGTGAAATTTCAACTGAACGCAACTCAAACTGAAGTAATGAAGTAATCCAAACAGCAAAATAGAGTATTTCATGCAGTTATCCAAAGTAATTCAAACTGAGTAAATGCTCATGCTCAAAGCAGATTGTTTACCGTGTGACGAGTAGTAAATCTATAATGATCACAGCACTAATTGAGTAAGGTTTGAGTTCATATAAGGAACACTTGAGGTGTACAGTATGTCAATCGCAAATTTATATTCATTGAAATGAATCCGTACTTCCCGGCAGAGATGAGCAATACAGTTCCCGAAATAGCGGAGTAGCTATTGCGCTAGTAGTGGAGTAGATATTGTGCCGTTTCGCTAAGTTTTATTAATTGTAAGTAGCGAACTATCACGCTATTGCCTACTTCTGCTACACAATGTTGACCTGTGCAGTACAGTCAAATGCATATAAACGTTTACTGCATTATATCGACTCATTGTGCAGCGCAGATGAGATATTGGCGATGGGTTGTTATGAAGTGAAGGACAAGTTAACGTAGATTTACATGCTTATGCCAAAACTGCAGTTTCAACGGTTCTTAACGGTGTAATGAAGCCTACTTCATTGTGTTGCAGTATCAAATATCCTGACATCTAAAAAAGCATATGGGATACGCAATACTCATGATAGAAGCGAAGAAGATGCCAATTCAAGCCTGGAATGGATTACCGATAGTTGTACTTAGAGTGAAATACCTCATGCTTAGGATCATACCAATGAATCATCTGACTGTACAATGGAAACTTCACTGCAGTATGACAAAACCATCAGTTTGCTTGTTAGTTACCTCACCCCGATATGAGCCCCAGCCTGAGCCTAAGCCCATACATACTCCAGCACTATGGTTGAATTTGAGTGTCATTATTATTAGCTTATTGTCGTGGAGTTTTTGTTGGTTTGACTGTATGTTGTGCGGAAACGAGACGAGGAGCGAAGTAACCTTTTAGTTGAAAATGTGATGATGCAATTATGATAATAACGAAGACTATAGAAACAATAACAATTACGATACTGACAACCGTTTGGTTAATGACAGCTCTGTGAACGAAGAAGTCTCTGGCCTTTTACACTGACGATCAGCGGATTTTGTGGCGGATTACTACAACGTCAAAAGGCACAACATATAAACTATGAGAGTTAAGCATCGGATTACAGTAGCGGTGAAAAGGCATACTGTAGGAATTATATAAATTACTGTTAATCGGAGGGTTTGGTGTAGACTTACAACATTGATCAAAATGGCATACTGTATAAACTGTATCTGTCAAAGGGCATAATATGAAACATGATACGTTGATTTCGTTTACATTATACAATTATTATCATTGATATTTGATACATTTCGAAATTATGGCTGAAAAGGTTACTTCTGCATTGTCTTTTTCGGAGTTAAACATTTTTTATAATATTTGATTGGTCACATTTAATAAACAGTGTGGGAAGCGAGGCAATAGGTCGTGTGATAGAACGAGCCTTTAAAATTGCGAGAGAAAACGCGTTATCACTAGCTATAGCGCGCTAAGAAAATACCATCTCTGGTACACGGCATACGCATTACGAGAACGATAAGCCGCAAACGACGAAGATTGTCCTTGTCGCACCGAACAATCATTCGATGTGTAACCAAGTCGAGCACCTCTCTCAAAACATAAAATCTAAATCTCAAGAATTTGGAAGATAACCCAAACAAAAGTAGTTATTATCTTCAATTCGGATCTTACAAGCGAAAGATTCCCAGGAGCGATGGCTGAACAACAAAATGTCGTGGGAAACTATGGCCGATGAATTCCGGAACAGATAAGAGATGCAAGTACTTAAAGAGCAAGGAACGAAGGATCGGGCTCGTAGGTCGCAGTTCGTAAATCATTGGTCGTCGTCCGGATTCGTCTTCATGAAAGTCTGTGTTATATGCTCTGAATCTCCGAGGTCATAATTGAAAGAAAGATGCAATTGCTATTGTGATGTTGCGATACTTGTGAAATATTCTTGTGAGGTATTCTGAATCATCGTTGTTGATAATCATCGTGAATCGAATATTATATGAGAAGTTGTTGTATGCCGAGTGGCCTTTCATTGCCGAATTGTCGTTGACGTACTTCGATCGTTCCAGAAATTGTGCAGTAGACCACTAAGAGTAAATTTTTGATACGATAACGTAACATTGCAGTGAAAAGAGAAGCTGGAGAAGCATTTGCGAAGAAAATTTAATGCTCACGGAATACTTTCTGAATCACCGGACGAATGAACCGTACCTTGGATATTGTTTATAGATCGTTCCAGTTCTACGCTGACTGTTAATCCCGCTTCTACGGTTGCTTCCATTGCCGAATTGCGTGGACGATGCCATTAACGTACTTCGATCGTTCCCGAAATTGTTCAGTAGACCACTAAGAGTATATTTTTGATAAGATAACGTGGCATGGCAGGGAAAGGTGAAACTGGAGATGTATTTGCGAAGAAATGTGATGCTCACGGAATGCTTTCTAAATCACTGAACGAATAAACCGTACCTTGGGTTACGTTCATGGTTCCTCTCAGGCTGACTGCTACCCCTATTCCTACGGTTGCTTCCATTGCTAGGTTGCGTGAAGCATGGCGTTGATTTACGTCGACCGCTCCTGAAGTTGGCCAGTGGCCGACTAAGAGTAAATTTTTGAGATGCTACCTTGGCATGCAATCAAAAGTGAAACTGGAGATGTATTTGCGAAGAAATGTGATGCTCACGGAATGCTTTCTAAATCACTGAACGAATAAACCGTACCTTGGGTTACGTTCATGGTTCCTCTCAGGCTGACTGCTACCCCTATTCCTACGGTTGCTTCCATTGCCGAATTGCGTGGACGATGCCATTGACGTACTTCGATCGTTCCCGAAATTGTTCAGTAGACCACTAAGAGTATATTTTTGATAAGATAACGTGGCATGGCAGGGAAAGGTGAAACTGGAGACGATTTGCGATGAAATGTGATGCTCACGGAATGCTTTCTGAATTACTGAACGAATGAACCGTACCTTGGGTTACGTTCATGGTTCCTCTCAGGCTGACTGCTACCCCTATTCCTACGGTTGCTTCCATTGCTAGGTTGCGTGAAGCATGGCGTTGATTTACGTCGACCGTTCCTGAAGTTGGCCAGTGGCCGACTAAGAGTAAATTTTTGAGATGCTACCTTGGCATGGCAATCAAAAATGAAACTGGAGATGTATTTGCGAAGAAATGTGATGCTCACGGAATGCTTTCTGAATCACTGAACGAATAAACCGTACCTTGGGTTACGTTCATGGTTCCTCTCAGGCTGACTGCTACCCCTATTCCTACGGTTGCTTCCATTGCCGAATTGCGTGGACGATGCCATTGACGTACTTCGATCGTTCCCGAAATTGTTCAGTAGACCACTAAGAGTATATTTTTGATAAGATAACGTGGCATGGCAGGGAAAGGTGAAACTGGAGACGATTTGCGATGAAATGTGATGCTCACGGAATGCTTTCTGAATTACTGAACGAATGAACCGTACCTTGGGTTACGTTCATGGTTCCTCTCAGGCTGACTGCTACCCCTATTCCTACGGTTGCTTCCATTGCTAGGTTGCGTAAAGCATGGCGTTGATTTACGTCGACCGTTCCTGAAGTTGGCCAGTGGCCGACTAAGAGTAAATTTTTGGGATGCTACCTTGGCATGCAATCAAAAATGAAACTGGAGATGTATTTGCGAAGAAATGTGATGCTCACGGAATGCTTTCTGAATCACTGAACGAATAAACCGTACCTTGGGTTACGTTCATGGTTCCTCTCAGGCTGACTGCTACCCCTATTCCTACGGTTGCTTCCATTGCTAGGTTGCGTGGAGCATGGCGTTGATTTACGTCGATCGTTCCTGAAATTGGCCAGTGGCCGACTATCAGTAAATTTTTGAGATGATAACATGGCATGCAATCAAAAATGAAACTGGAGATGTATTTGTGAAGAAATGTGACCCTCATGGGATACTTTCGGAATCATTGAACGAATAAACCGTACCTTGGGTTATGTTCATGGTTTGTCTCAGTTCTACGCTGATTACTCTCAGTTCCACGCCTAATCCTCTGCCCACGGTCATTGTTATTACCGTGTTGTGAAAACAGTGCCATGATTCTCATTCGTAATAGGCGCAGCTAAAAATTAAGGATCTGAGGGGCATGAGCTCTGAACATTCGTTGATGATTTTGCGCATATTTTACTGTCTTGAGTTCTCAATATCCCATTATTTTTTCTTTTTTTTCTCCCACATCACAACATTCGCTTTTGTTTTATCAGCATCATTATACACGGTTTATATTCGAAGGAACAAAAATCATTTTTGTTACATTAGCGTTTACCAAATGGCCAAATGAAGTTCATAAATTGACAATAATAAAGCAACGAAGCAGTTGCAATGACTCAATGACTGAATAAATCCACAGTGTCCGTAAATCTCCCGTCTTGTGAGCACAATCAAAAGCACATACCTTATTGAGAAAAGCCCTCCATAGAATCATCGTGAGGAGATATGCAACGAAAGCGATAAGCCCTGAAAATATGAGAAGTTTGAATTCTTCACAACTGATAATTAAACATCTTTGAATGGTAATGCGTCGTAAGCTTTTGAGGATTTTGAGGATTGTCATTTTATTGACGACGAAAGGAGAATTTCAACTCACATTTTTCTCTTTAGAGTACGTTGAAATTCCCAACGGGTAGTCTGAAAAGTTGGTTTCAAAATGCCTTAAAGATCAGATTCACATACCCATCTTTGGATCTCCGAGAAATATCGCTCTCGCTACCAACAGAACGGCAATAACGTGGCCGGTAGTTCTCCAACTCAGCATGCCTATGAAGAAAAATGGAGAAAAATCAAATTAGTTCTTAATCGCCAATGTTGATCACAAAAATTCCATTGAAAACATTCAGCAGAATTCACTCGCATTCGGAGTACGACAACCTTCCAAAAGAACATCACACATCGCTTCGCAATCGACAAAAAGAGTTTGGTATTTTGAAATACAGCCTTATCAATTCATCATTCGTGTGCCCTTCATAAGATGGAAAACCCATAACATTGCCTTGTGATTACGCTAATTTGTTCATCAGAAGATTTTTTTTCGGATTTCAACGTTTGCAGTTTCACAGCATTGCAGCATTGCGTGAGAGCATCATCAACAGTTGCTCCAACAGAAGGAAGTGAGACTTATCATGGAGGGAACAGGACCTTCTTGGACAAAGACGAGCCAATTAAGACTTGAAACTATAGATTCACATGGAAGCGCAAAAAATGAGGCGCTCAAATTGAGTGCATCATAATGAAGCAGAAAATGACGGAGGCAAGTTCGAATAAATTTTGTATGAAACTGATTAGACCAGAATCTGGATATCATCAATCGTAGGTTACACCGCGGCCCAGAGATGAATCTCAGCTTAAGACCAGATCTAGATATCAAACTCAGCCTAGGCTTATGTATGAACCTCACAAGGAAAAGCACAAACTTCCTAGACGAGATACACATAATTAAAAGTACTGAAAATCATCTGTTAATGCGCAACAATTCTTGGAGCTTTACCTTGGCCAGATACCGGACCCTGCACCCTTGGGCGTCCGGCATGATGTCTTTCCTGTGCCTAAAATATCTACTAAATGAAACTTATCATAATCATCTGATTTGCTTACTTATACTTCTACTGCTACTGATGTTAACCAAATGCACATGAATTTAAAACGGTACAAACATTGAATACTAATTAACCTTAAGTTGTGCGAGTTGCTGCTGGATTTCACATTTCCACTCATTTTTGTGCTTTATGAACTGATTGTACTGTCTGCTCAATTTTGCATTCTTTCGCATTTTATTCAATTCATAGATTATTTGATGCATATTATATCGCGCTTTTGGTACCCTGTTCCAGCAATTTTTCATCAAGCTGAAATTCATTCGTGTCGAAAAAACCGTTAAAATCATATGGACGAAGTTGTGATCAGTAACACCTCGACTAACCTTTCCACTGTTCTAAAACGATGTTCGTCACATGAACTGATGAAAACAAAATCAAAATCGCTATCAGTAAAATCGTACCGTTTAAATTCCATCGGACATTGTTTCGGTATGACCGGAGTCAGATGTTTTTCTGCAATCAGAGAACCCACTCTGAACTCATTTAGACCTTTATGGGGCACCTGCAATAGACACAACTCACAAGGAAATGCAAAGAAGAAATATGATTGAAATATGATTGAAATATTGAAACATGGCTTAAAATATGATTCAATGTGTCATTATGAATACCTCTCGTGTAAGCATTTCCCACAGAACAATTCCATAGCTCCAAACATCCGTTGCAATAGTGATCTTATTATTTTCATTGGCCAACAACATTTCAGGACTGAAAATTGACCAACAACAATGAAATAACAGAGAACTGGTATGGTGATGATCTTCAACGTATAATAAGCAGTTAACTTCAGGTGAAGATAAGCAATCAACGGCTGATCGACTGATAGTACTCACCTCATCCACCGAACCGTACCAGCTAAAGATGTCACTGTCGACCAATGAGTCGGATTCTTGGACCTGCCAAAATCGCACACTTTGCAATCACCTTCACCAGTCAAAACAATATTGCTTGACTTCAAGTCACGATGAATTATTCTTTTAGTAACCTTATAATGGAGATATTCAACTGCAGATGCTATCTGAACAAGAGCTTATTAATGCTGAAATCCGATAGGCACATTCAAAGAATTGTAAGTCGGGGGTTTGCACTTCCTATAGTATTTCTGAAACTCTCACGTGATGACGCTCAAAAATAAACGTTGCTGTCACTGAAACCGCTTATAAGTTATTGTTAGACCTCATAGTCAATAAATCCATCAACTTAAGCGTAAAAGCTCCATCAAATGACCTGATCCCCGTGGTCAATGAGGATTCAAATTTGAGATTCTCAGAGACTAAATAAATGAATGTATCTGACAATCAAAAAATGAGGATGTTTTGAATGCGAGATGGAAGTCGTATTCGAATGACGCGAAATTAAGTAACCTGTAAAGCCCATTTGGTAACTTGATAGAAATCGAGATCAGGGTTTTTTGGATCATGGAGATAGCTGTACAAAGAACCGCGCTCGGCTAATTCTGTAAGTTAATTTTGATAATATCGTCCGTCTGTTCTGCTAAAGTTTAGTAATGCCGATGAAACTGCGATTAAACACTGCCAACTATCTCGTTAGGATGTTACTTTATCAATATGCTACCAGACATGTGGAAGCAGAAAACACATTAAAATAATCGAATGCATAAACATTTCTTTTTAATAACCAATACCACTCAGTCTGACAATAGCTGGTGAGAAAGAATTTGATGATTTTAAATTTTGAAGCACCTAGAATGAAGTTTCGATTCGAGTCAACCTTGGAAGTAACATAAAGTCTTTTCGATAAGATTAAAAATCTAGTTTTGTTAAAGATTATTATTCCGATTTCAAAGAACGCCAAACCGACTGGCTGGCCACTTTTGATCATACATTTTCACAGTAAACCGTTGCATGTCCGTTTCCTGTGTACCTAAAATGAATATCGAACGGGTGTGTAGCTCAGAATTACAAATTCGTAGCTAACCTGTCACAATAACGAAATCAGAAGCAGTTCTTGAAACTCCATAAAACTTGATTATGTTGGGATGCTCAGTTCCGGCTAAGATATCTGCCTGAAATGACCCAATATAGTGACATTCATTTTGACACGACATATTAAGCAGCCATGATGATTCAGTTTATGTGTTTTGAAGAACCGATAATGTTCTATTAAAAAGTGAGCGAACCTCTTTTTGGAGCTCAGATACTTTTTTCAAGGCAACGGTTAGCACTTTTCCTTTTGTGTTCCATTCTCCACGATAAACGGACCCAAATTTACCGCTGCCCAAATGCTCGCCGAATTTAAGCTCATTTGGAGCAATCCTCGAATATTTAGCAACAGAAGATCCGTCGTCTTCAACCGTGCGCGTAGAGCCATTCCTTTGATTTGCAGAAGCCTTAAGTGATTTAGAGTTCATTGCTCGCCGTTATCAGCACACACTTTGGTGGAATTCAAGCTGAAATTTAGTATTTATTGATTGTGAGCATGATTCCATAGTATTTGGATTATTCATATGTGCGTATCGTGGTGAACCAGAGTAAAATTGGATAATAAAAGATTGGAACGCTTCAAATGATCAAATAGGAGCACTTCGATTCGAGCACGAGGTTCCCGAATCATCACAAAATGCTACAATCTCCACAGTTTGACCTCCAACAACTGCACATCGACAGTCAGGCGAAAACAAACTTGCGAAAATTAATCGTAGTCAAAATGTCCTAACAAGCCGATAGAGGCGAATATTTCCCCAAAGTATACTACGAAGAGTGATTCAATGCCATCTATCTCTTCGTGTGTGCTAACTTAAAGAAGATTTATAATCATTAAGATGGAATGATAAGCAGAAAATGATATTGAGTAGAACAGAAATTTGTGGTACAATGAAAACTGCATTGAAGGACTGGTGTTATATGCTCTAGGAATGAACTTATCAGCTTATCGGCGGCATCGGCTACGTGACTTTGTTATCATTCGATGCGGTGTGTTGCTCATTTTGTCTTTTCATGAGAACCATCACATAAAATCTTAGCATAATATGTGAACATCTTACACTCATTTGACGACGGCTGAATACTATCAAATGTCAGCGCACTGCAGTCAGATTTTCATAAGCATTCATCAGTGCTCTTTGCTAAAAAACCTAAAATATAGAAACTTTTATAGCTGTTGAATGTTAGTAATAATTAGTAGCACTGATTATTAGGTCATTCTAATAAATCTACTTATGATCTTATAAACCAACCGTAATGAATTAATCAATCCAAGTCTCACAAAACGTTCACATGAGATCAAACAACACTGATCAGCACAAGCCAAATGATAGTTATGATTGAAGGTCCTTACCCAACATCATGCGATTCAACCCAAACTAGATGACACATCCATTCCGTCAAGTCGTACCAATGTGTCACACAATGCGACCATTTTTGTATATTATTTTATGATTATAATATGACTTATTCCCATCGAAGCTTCAATATGTCACCCCACTTTTGAACTCGGCATTCTTTGTCACTGCTCCCAGTTTTTTTTTCGCAGCATCGAAAGATGACAGTTTCAAATCGCTTGGGTCGAACAAATTGTTTCGAAACTATTGATAACTTAAAGTATTCAGTGCGTAGTAAGACACGATAAATTTTCATCCAGCAATGCCTGCGATCGACAAAAAGAATTTGGTTTTTTTTTCAAAATAGGCTTATCAATTCATCACCTATATGCTGCTTACAAGGTAAACGGAATATATAGCTCTGTTATGTGGTCATGCTTATCTGTTCATCGTATGATTTTTTCTGATGATAATGTTCAATGCTTCATAGCATTGCAGCATCCAATCACAGCACCATCTGCATTGGTTCCAACGAATGGAAGCGAAACTTATCGCGAAGACAACAGAACTTTTTTGGTCAAGGACTTGACATTGAAGCTTCACAACTGCAAATCATATGAAGCATTATCAAAGTTTTAAAATAATGACTGAAGGGAGAAAAAATGAGTTGCAAAAAGATGAAATTGAATATGAAATCGAAATGGATCCGAAAATGATGAAAGCATGTTCGAATATATTTTGTATGTAACTGATTACGTTAGAATCTCAAAGTCTCCGAAAACGCATTGAACCACTCTATTTGAATGCAACAACATGATACATTTCCTGCTAATATTCAGTGTTCACGGAAAGTATCTCTCGTCAATTGCCATGAATGCACATTATTTGTCATTCTGCTTATCCAGTTCACATTCGATAGGCCCATGGCTTCATATAACATCACAAAACGGATAGAGAATTCAGAGTGAAAATGGGGAATGTGAGGGCTTAGAGAGGCCGGACAGAGATCATCCTTTTACCGAATCAAATACTGAATTCGGGTAATATTTATTTCATTATTCACCGATCGTCTGATGCCGCAAAAATCTTTAGCAACTAGAATGAATATCCATGTGGTGTTGCAACAATCTGGATACTAACAAGTTGCCTACTGTAAACACTTTTCCCTCATTGAAGTTATTGGGTTGCTGCATAAGTTCGTGCGCTTTTATTCAAACCGTATTATTCCGGCGAAAGTCCAGTTTTCCGGAGGAGTGTTATACACCAGTCGATAGCGTGTTTTCTGCTCTTCGCAACCGCGTTCGATGATCTACTGCAATTTTGTTTCCTTTGGATCTTGAGCGTCACAAAATGAAGTGTCAAATGGACGAAAAAACGCATTTTCGACAAGTGCTACTTTGCGCAATTACGGCTCAACGGTTGCTTGTGAAATTTGCACCGTATGCGGAGATGATACAGCGCTGATAAGAACAGCCCAGAAATGCTTTGTGAGGTTCGTGAAGGGCGAAGGACGTTGTGACGGGCCGGAAATATTAGCATAAATTCCAAATTTTCTTATGAATTCAAACTATTTACATCAATTGCCTGTCCCGGCTAGGTCAAGTCGTTCTTGCTTGAGTTTATTCTTCAATACCGCTTCTTTCATTCTTGCTATGTGCAATTATTAGCAGTCTGAATCTGGGTAATGCTCATGTTTTAGTTACAATTGCTCTATTAGTGTCATTATCGTTGTGTTTTGTGATGCCATCATCACATTGATAACAGGAATTAAATGCCCATGTTTGAGGTGAACTGTAAACGAGATTGCTGCTAAAGCAAGCTGATTTATCGAATCACTTCAAACCAATAACAATTGATATGCGCAGACAAAAATCACTTCAGCAATGGTGTTGGTATTGGATTATGTTTGTTTTCCTGATCGCCACTGTTTGTGTTGCTGATCGGAGCTGTTTGTGATGCTGACTGTGTTGTTGGTGCGAAGGCGACGATTAATAATTTAGTTTACCCACGCAAATAAATGAAGACGATAATAACGGTTGAATACAGTGAAGATGGTTGAGTGACGAAAGATGCCTTGGATGGCTCATACACAACAACAACACTGGATACACGAACAACACACTGACTGACTAATACAGAAGAACTGATATAACCACACTGAGCTACCTATATAGTGATTGAGATTAGCTGATCACAAAACAACGGTCACGAGTTGCCAACGGTGGTCAGAGAACACATGATATGCAAAGCACTATAGAGAGACATAAAAGAAACCGTAAACAATAAACCAAAGATCTTCGATTTATCCCAACATCATCGTTCAGGCACCATCAAAATTAGATAAAACAAAGAAGAGAAACACTTACCATGAAGGCAAAAGTAGTTTTTTGGGTCAGGACGAGGCGTTTAAGCTTCACAATTGAAATATCATGCGAGCAATATGGAAGTATTAAAGCAATGACTGAAAGCGGAAGAAATGAGCTGCGAAAGGTGAAATCGAGTGTGTCAAAACGGATCAGAAAATGATGAAAGCATTCTCGAATACACCTTGTAGGAAATCGATCAAGTTGGAATCTAGAAATCCTCGAAAACACTTTTCACCACTTCATTTGTATACAGCAACGTGATACGTTGATTGCGGCTATTCAATGTGAACTAAAAACACCATCTATCAACTGTCATAAATCCACATTTTTTCGTCATTCTGTTCATTCACTTCTTTATCCACAAGTATACATCACAGTATAAAGTGGAACGTGAGAAATAATTTCATTACAAAGTAGTGCTTAAATTTGCACAACGTTTCCGGCAAATCATTCATGAAAGCTATATTCATTCAGAACGACCTGCTTTATCAAATCCCGAGAACCTTGGGATCAGAGTCGGGGATCAAAAGTCGTCGGCACGTAGGACATTTCAACTAACTTTCAAATGCAATCTCTCCTCCCAGTGTGCTTTCCTACAAGTCGAGGGTATACGGAATGCGACGAGTGATGAACAGTGAGAGTGAAGAATCAAAGTGGTGAATATGGCAGCGTTCAAATAGTCAGGACAAAAATTTTCGATGTCGGATCAAACGTTCAATTCGGGAGATTTCCGATTCATTTTGGCGCAAATCTTCTGCGGACATCATTTTCTCACGCTTCGGATCATTCACTGCAATAAAATACATAAAATACAACAACGAACATTACACAAACTCGAAAAGTAGGCCATTTTCGCCTCACGAGCGCTTGTCGGGAAATACCCGCGGGCAGTTCGTCCTCTTCGGCGGGGAGCAAATTGGACAAGGAGGGACCCCGTCAGGAAGCAACCTAAACGCGGGGAGGAGGTGAGGGACCCTGATCGAAAATTTGGGAAGGAAAATTGTCGGGAAATTGGTTCCGCAGCGGTAACCCTTTCCCCGACGAACACTAGACAACACCACTTACCCTTTCTTGATAACTGGCATCGCTGGGCAAAAATGATAACGAAATAGTATTGTTGAAGAAAGAGGTCGCAAACAGAGTATGTTTTGGGTCACTCAATAAGTGAGCTTTACCTTGGGTTACGTTCATTCTTACTCGCAGTTTTACGTTGATCGCTATTTCACTGATCACGGAACGATGCCGAGAGGGATAGATCGCGCCACCTCATTCGAAAATGGCTTAGCTAAAAATTAGTTACAAAAATATCAGAAATGAATGAGCTCTGAACACTCATAAATAATTTGTCATTCATTATCATCTCTTGAGACCACTACTTATTCGCTTCTTTCATGATATCACAGTTCTCTCTGGCATTTTGTCAGCGTTATCAATGTACCAAAAATCATTATTGATGCAGCAGCAGCGTTTAACGAATCTCACTTTGGTTACGAGTATGTATTTATATCACCGACTAAACTTGAGAATTTGACTGTCTTAAGCAGGGTTGCAGCTGCGCCTGCTCGGAGACCAAATGAATTCACTATCTCCGGAACTATTCAGTCTTGTGAACATCATGAAATCCCATACCTTAGCAAGAAAATCCCCCCATGGAATCCGTATCAGAACGAATATGAGGAATGTGATGGTTCCTGAAAACGAGAGAAATTTGCATTCATCACAACTGACTTTTGAACACATTTCAATACGCTAACGTATGACAGGCTTAAGTGCTGTCTTTTTGGTGTAGAGAACGTTGACTGACTTTTCCTTCTGAAAACGGGTTGAAATAATCGACAGGCAGTCGTCAGAAAGCTTACAAAAGAAATTTACATGCCTATCTCGCGACCTCCACAATATATGGCTATTGCTACGAGAAGAGCCGCAATGATTTCTGCGAGGGTTCTCCAACTCAGCATGCCTATGAGGAAAAATCAAATTAGTTCATGACCATTAATGTTCGTAACAAAAATTCCAACGAAAGCAATCAACACCATTCAATATCATCCAATATTTTGATGTTATACATCGATCAGCAGTGAGAGTGAACACGACAACAGTATTCACGAGGATAACGTTGAGAATTTGTAAAGAAAAATCATTTCACAAATAAGAATTTCAATATTAGAATGAATACAATCAAACGATTAGCATTTTATGTGACGATGATTAAACTGATCGTTTATGTCACAATGAAATGAACTGATAGTACGTGCTGTGAATGAACTTATCACCTTATCACCGCCATCGTCTACGTGTCTATGTTAAGATTGAACACCTTATTTGTTCGTTTCTTAAGTGTGAATCATCCTATGAAATGTCATCATGTTATCATAATAGATGAAAATTTCACATTCATCTGAGGACGAATGTAAAGAACTTCTTATCAGATCACGCAACACTAATCATCACAATTCAAATGACAATTACGATCTATATGCAACTGATAATATAGCATGGGGTCTGATGTAGCATGAGTTTAAGCACAATTTTTTAAGCACAACATCAGTATCGTCTGCGCTCTTTTCGATCCATTCAGGTATTATGCGAGAAAAGACATGCATTCAAGGTTTACATCGTACTGCATTTTATAAAGCACCAATATCGCAGATATGCCATCATTAAAGTTTTTGCATGGAAGTCAAGTACTCCAACGGTCGCCCATTACAATTCAGCAAACGGTGGTGCATAGAGCTAATGAGGAGGTAGCAGTGAACATGTGTTTTTGAACATAAGGCAGACTTGAGAGTGAGACTGATTCGAAGCACCAGCTAGATTCGAGGCATCTGACTAAATTAAACTACCGTATGTGCTGCTACAACCCTGCCAAATTCAACAATTGCCTTACAAATAATCATTTTGTTGGTTTTCCGCAACAAAGTAGTCGAGACGCTGAAGCTTCAGCGGCTCGAAGCCAACGGTCGTAGTGTGTGGCAATAGAGTGCGACCGTATAGCTCAAGACATCTGCAGTCGGGGTCGATCAGCTCGAGCTGATGAAACACTGGCATCAATGGTGGTTTCCGCGAGTGAACTGCTGACGGCGTACTGCAAAATTGGATTATAAAACGCTTATCTGTAGCAATATTTTTCACTGCCGGCTGATTGAATCAGTTGGATCCCTCATTTATGATAAATTCAATCTGAATTGATTCCGTTTACAATTGCCGCAATCTTAATTCAATTTAGTATGGATTCAGAGCGATTTAACAAGGTTCGCTCTTGACATCTCTTTAATTGATTCCATCTCCCCTCATTTAAGTCAAATTTTTCAGACATTTGCAACTTTTTTCTCACTGTTTATCTTGTTTTATTCAAAAAAAACGTGTTATCCACATTACGAGTGTCCACTTAAATATGCATAATTGTTCTTCACCGTTTCATCAGTCTGCAGTCTACTTATGGGAACTCACATGAATCTTCTCCTAGAAAATCATTAAAACACACAAGTGAAGGGGATTGCAAGCGTATCGAACGCATCGTCGGTTGAACCAGAAAGTGAAAACTGCTACTAATGTTATTGGAGAGTTGAACGAAGGCTGACTTACCTAATCAAAAGAGAAACCTTTCCAATTCTCGCAGCATAAATGCCTACTACTGATTGTCGACACGCCAAGAAGATCGTCTCGAAAGGTACTTTATGATGCGGTTGAAATTCGCATATCGGCTCTCCACGAAGCGTCACCTCAAGCAAAACGAGAAAATTTACTATTCCTGCAGTCGTGAATGCTTTTTTATGGTAAAACTTTTCAAGCAAAAGATCAGAAGTATTTCCTCGCCAAAACTTTCCAGCCGAATGTCTGCTAAAATATTCATTTGATCTGTCAAAAGCTGCCAAGTTGCCAACACTGTCTCAAGACAAATCGTGATGTAAACGACAGCAGGTTGGAAAATTTCAACCGATAATAACGCGAATTTGGAAGAAATATCATTCCAAAACTATGGGACATCCTCAGATTCAAGTTCAGTCATTGTCTAATATATGACCGCTCACTCGAACTTCAGTTGATATCAGCTAGTCCAGGCATCAACTCAGCCTTTAAATGAGGTTTACATGAGCTCATTGTAAACTGAAATTGATTACAGGGGTTTCAGGCGGTGACATTCTTGCGAACTGCAATGGGTACAAAGTAAGCAACAAAAAGTTGTCACTGAACTGACTCGTACGAAATTTTGAAATGGCATTCAAAGTGAGCCAGTTTCAAAAGCCCAAGTGAACTCAATATGATTCATGACGAGACAGCGAACGACGAAAGTGGGAAAATATCGAGATTTTCAGCGAACAGCAAGATACCTTGAGCCAGTGAATTTGTGCAAGATGTACCAGTCCATAGTGTCTGAGCACTGCTTCAACGCATCGCTTTCTCGTCTCATTGTTGGTTACCCAAATAGCCAACAAACCGGTTTCGCTTAGCATTTGATCTATTCTCAGCTCGAACAGATCATCCTCATTGAACATTGCATATCTGAACGTATTCATGCCAATAGAACGCATTCTCTGTGTTTTTGCATTGACCCGTTGATGCAAGCAGGTGTCCCCTTGTGAATATAAGCAATGAGAAGATATGTTTTAAAAGTGCTTCTACTAAGTTCAATCTAATTTATTGGTGCCATTGCTATTTGGAAGTGACCATTGAGGCTGAAAACCGACTTTAGATCACGTCAAGGAAAATTTTTCAGCGCTGATAATACCGTTGCGGAGAGGATCCCATCGTTTTTAATGAATAAGACCGTGTCGTTCAACAAATGAAGTGATCGAAGGTGATAATATGTTCGGAAATCCCCTCACGGTATGAATAGCTCAGTCTCCATTCAAACGGAGCGATGGTCTGTGCAGCAGCTTGATCATTTTTTGCGATAAATGATTTGATTCGTCCATGTAACTTTTCAATAGATGGCCATTTTAAATGGTTTATTTGTAGAGAAGGTTGAGTGAAATGGTATAACCAACTCATTGATGCACACACTCATCATAAGTCATTACATGAGGACAACAGGCTTCGGTGGATTGCATAAGCGAAGAAATTGCTACTGACTAACGTTTTCTTGCGTTTCACAGATTTGTTCAACCATGGAGGATCCATAACGATCAAATCGAACAGCGCACCACCTGAACATAGCGAGAAATTTTGGTGATTCTCATGAAACATCATAGGAATTCTACTTGGTCAAGCTAGCTGCTTCGTGCAATCAGTTTTGCTTGACTCAAACGAAAATCATTAGTTCCAAAACTTATAGAGTTCAGCAAGCAAAAACTCGACTCTAATTCCAAGCATTTGTTTGATTATGAGTCTATTATAATACTGACAATTCATAGTAGGACACTGCCGATTGGAACCACTTCTAATGTAACCCATTCGGAAATTGTACGTTTTCAAGATGTGACAACATCAGATATGAAGATATCGAATTGTTAGACTGGAAGGAGGCCTAGAGAATGGGACGTTACTGACGGAGAGCTTCGAAAACAAGATATTTCAGGAGTGCATCTGAAATTTTGTTTTATGTCAGCTAAGATGTTGAGTTGACCACAACAACGAGCTAGTTTCCTTGACTGGATTTTTGACGCTGACCATACTCGGCTGATATGGATATTTCTAAAGTTACTCGCAATGGATCCTATGACGGCGCTGAACACCAAACTATTGATGACATTTGGAGTGAATAAATGCAGAAAAATTCACATGTTCACTGGTCCTTACCACCTATAGAACAGATCGTGTGTTTTGATAAAATCGCTGACATTCGCTTGATAAACTTCATTCATAAGAATTGATATGGATAATGGATTATTAGTATAGATACTGGATTAGTTTTTAGATTTTATGTGAATTATGATTCCCTACGTTAATATGTTTGGCTGCGACGGAAGGATCATGCCAAACAAGGACAAATGTGATGCTTGTGATATTGGTGATCAAACTTGTGATGATTTGAAATTGCTGATTAATTAAATCGATTAAGTTCGTAGACTTGTCAATGTTGATAGTTCGTATAGTCTTTGACAAACGTACGTGTAATCAAATGCCTCGATAACGACACATCACCAACAATGAATGAGCTTTCTGGTGGAATAATGAAACGTTCTTGATTTCTACAGTTGAGCACTAAACATTTATCATTTTGGTTTGACCAAAGCGTGCATTCAGCAGGAATTTCGTCCACATAACTGCAAGATGGTTGAGTTCATTCCCATATGACACTGTTCTTTTCATACGTAGCTCGGCTCGTTCACAGCCAGACAAACGATAAACTTGGAAACAAGCTTGACAGTGACTTCAAGATAGCAAGATCGGAACTGTTGACTGCGTTCTCAAGAGCTTTATTCTGCTTCAGCTAGTCAAGAAAACCCACCAGTTTTGCGGTGTTAAGTGAAAATCGCCCATTGATGCTTCACACTGACCCCTGAATACATCCATGAAAACCGATGGCCCTGCTGAACAACTCAGTTCGGCTCGTGTGACTGCCGTACGAGCTCGTAAGTTATTTTCATCATCTTCATTTGTCTCCGTTCTGGAGGACTCATCTGGTTGCGTTGGCGCAGTTTTGGCTCTTTCCTTGAATATCCCTTTGAATGTGTTCAATTGCGCTATTCGACCATACACTGCCTCTACACATTGACAAAGCTGAAAAAGTCGCTCGCTCATTCACGTAGCTAAATATCTCAAGTGGACAACAGTTCCTCCATAATAAAGGTACACCATATCATTGATATTGCAGGCCTAAGCCTTGCTATGATTTGGCTTGTATCTAATTAACAGTCCCATAGTTACCCACGCTGACTAACAAACCATAGGTTCGAGCTTCGGTTGTTGATCGCAACTTTGAATTGAATGAAAAACTTGTACGAGGGATGCTAACAGCAGAAAAGGTTTTCAGCTTGCAAATCACAAGTTTTCACGCCTTTTTATGACGGTTGAATAGATGTTGGGGATAAAATTTCTGCAGATGGATATGCTGTTCGCATACCAATATCATCAGCTCTGCGGGAACATATAAACTAAAGAATGAAGAATGCGATATTTATCATCGCAAAGGTTTTGAATATTGACGGCATCAAAATAAATCTCCAGGTGTCCAAGTCAGCCTTTCAGTTGGCAGTAAAAATTATTACATCATCGGGATTTATACGATAATAAACATGCATAAACTCGTGACGACTTATTGTGTTTGCTGATTGAAGCATAAATTAATAATTATGCAAAATGTAACCAAACACATTTTCATACAGCGTTACTAGAGAATTGATGATCCGGCCAACAGCTAAATTTTAAATTTTTCGATCTGTTCCGATCACAAGAAGACTTTTCATTCTTGACATAAGCCTGATTGGGAGAATAATCCAAACAAAACCTCAATGAAGCTTTGATCTGCGGTTTCAATTAGTTTAGCGATGCGTTTCCTCTTTTTACGCTGTACCTTCGCACTTAATTCACATTTCTGTCGAGCATTCACTTGCGAATGCATTCGAAAAGCACTCTCCAACGCGTAGAAGTCTTTATTCGGTCGGAATCTGCAAGATCGTTCGCATATTCAGGTGATCGACCACTGAACTGAAGGTAGTATATGTATTCAAGAAGGCTTGTTCATAGCGTTTCAGATGAACAACGAATGAATTGACTCAATAAAGCAGATCACTGAAGAACTCAGAATTATCACTGAGTTTTGTGCTGAATACCAATACCGCCCAACAGTGCAATAAAACGGCTTGTAAACAAGACGATTTTGCCGAAATAGAAAGAACTTCGGAATATATGAATGGTATTTTTGACTGCGCTGAGGGCGATTGGTAAATACTGATGCACTTATTTTCTACTCAATTACATAACGTGCCTCATGGCTTGCTAAAATTCTATGAATCCAACTTCAGAGCAGATTATCAGGCCAACCAATTATCGTGCTACTACAAAGTATCACTGATCGAATCAATAATTGATACCTTTTCAGTGATCCGTTCAGCAGTGCTGAGTTTTAGCGTTTAAACATCATCCCTCCGCAATTCTTCTCCAGTTATTTTATTGGTGAAGATATGCGCTAGTTCTACTGTGGATTACGCATGTCAACAATGAATTAAGAAATTCACATGACCTCCCTTTACCTGTCGCTTTACTAACAACATTTTGAAACTTAAAAACTTCCAGCACTACGTCATTCACATCCAGCCACCTTTATAAGACCTTTACCTCACTCATTTCGTTATATCTTTCACTGTTTTGGGTTACTTGCAGTGCTTGTAGGTCTCTTTTAAGCCAATCATAGCTAGAGGTCAAGAAAAATATAGATTCCAGATGTGCGGCGGAAAACTGGGCCACTCCGGTCTAAGCTGGCCATTGATTTCGGATGAATGAGATTTGGGAGGCTAGAAAGAATAAATTAGAATCAAAAATGTGCGATAAAACCTTACCCACTACCCTCATAAAGTTGATTATAGTAAATCAACTCATCGATCACTATGAAGTCCTCACCGAAGGCGCGTATACAACCGTCTCTTGACGAAGATGGGTTGTCAACCATTTGCTCGTGAGATTTGTTTGAATACAACTGATCAGAATGTTCGGACATCAGTTCCAAACTCAAACTCAAGCATCAAATATCACGATTGTCACTAGGCACCCTGAATATCGTGTTGGTTTTTATTAACGGTGAACCGCAAACAAGTGCAAGACATACATGAGATTTCGACTCGTCCACATGAAGTTTATTCAGGCCTAGGGTTTGCAAAATCAAACGACCATTTTTCAATCCCGGGATCGATTTTTGATCCCGGCATAATCTGGGGATTGCACAATTATTGAATTACCGATGTGGGACATGTTTAAACACATTTTTTCGAACCAATATGTTCATTATTAATCAGAAAGGATCTAATTCAGCAAATTATTGAACAAATCCAAGGAACTAAGTATTCAAATTCAAATTGATATTTCATATAATGATGCCAATGATCATGCCACAAGGGCATACTGCATATTCTATGCTAAGACATCTTGTCATCTCGGGTCTAAGCTAATAACAGTACACTTGCATGTGAATATGAAATTCTTGATTCTCAAACACTTATTTGCAATGCTTCAAGTCCATTTTCTCTCAGTATTAACGTCAGCTGAATTCTGCCGTTTCGAAAATTTCGATTTTTTACGGAAGAAATGCACCGCATGAATTATATCATTTGAATTTTGAAATAATTAAAAGTTCGAAGTTTATCTAAAAAGGTAAAAAAATATCTGCAATGGATTTTCATCGAACCATCGAGCACTTACATATTTGATAATTTCGATCAAAAATCATGCAAATGTACTTGATATTGAAGCTTAAGATCCTTTTGAATGGAACAACTTTGCTCACTTCGGCAATGAACTCTCACTATGAGTGAACTCAATGAGAATTTATGTACATTTCGATCGAATGAAAACGTTTCCAAATAGCGAAGTAAATAGACTTGCAGTCTTTAGAACACGCAGTTGAATTAACAGATGGAATATTGAAGCCGAACAAATCTTGTGGGAGGAAACGACTCAAAATTTCATTGAACTTTGCTGCTCTTTGTTTTTATTAGAAAATGTGATTATCTCTGTTAGTCCATTACATAGAAATGCATCCAGATGAGCGTGATATAAACCAATGAAGAGCAGAATAGTTTGCAAAATGAACTCTCAACTAACAGTATTCGAGGCTCGACAATGCGTCAGATATTATTGTGTCACGAAAACTACACAACAAGTAATCATCATGCGTTATAAGATATATAAAATCAAAATCATCATCTGATGAAATCAATTCATACATCATTCGATTGAAATGAAAAATTCATCAACAATAAGTATTATTCTTATCTTCAAAAATCGATTTTATTGATCAAGATCATGAGAATGCAAAAGAAATCAACGAAATAATCTAAAACTACTCTAAAATTCACATAGAACATATTCGATTCAAACCATAGCAATAGAATAAGCTCATTATCCGTTATTCAATCGCTCAATTAAGAAATTCAACTCGATGTTCAAGCTTTTCCTGACTCGTCAGCCAAATTATGCAAGCGAACAAGAGAATTATGCAAACGTAAAGCAACAAACCCAATGGTGACATAAACAAACAAAAAAGAAATAAATTATGTGATATTATATTGTATGAGTATAGTGTTCCTCAAGCATGCTTTCATTGCCCAAATGCTGTATACTGGGTGCCGGAACTAAGCCTTTTTGCATATCTCTTGAAATGAGATATTCATTTTGTTGAACTCATTAATGAGATCGAACTTTGTCAAAGATTTTGGACCGACGCGTTCTGAATCGAACTCACGCCTTCTGAACAGATCGTCGGATCCTCAAAGCTCAGCATCGTTACACCAGTACACTATCGGCCCATTGCTCAATCATTTCTATTTGACTTAAGTACTATCTTTGAGTAGTATCATCATTTTATGCTAGCTTTTCGCGCTAGTCGCGACACTGGGGACTGGCTAAATAGTGTCTAGTATTGGAAGGTCTGTATGCATGAAACTCTTTCAGAAGACGACAGGTACGAGAATAAATTTTCCTGGAAAAATCAAGTGTGACCCCAGTCTATAAGCGACAAATTCACTAGTTCGTTGGTGAGTACTAGGGCATGATTGAGGAGCGCTGATCAAAACAATAAAAAAGCGAACAAAACAACTACTATGGAATGTTTCAAAGCAAGAGCATCGCTAGCAAGAATATAGCTGCTTTCTCTTAATACTGGCTTCATTGTTTTTTCAAGGGAAGCGGACCCTTTCTCTTAGGCTTTGATGGAAATTCTACTCGAATGAGTAGAATTTATATGTACACAATAAGACCGACAATGGCTGTTCTGTTCATTGATCTTCAGTGAAACAACAATGACAGGCGCCTCAAACGATTCAGCGTCGACAAGCGGCTAATCTACGAATGATCCAGGAAAATAAGAACAATCAGAGCAAAACATTCCCTCTGATGACTCGATTTCAGATGGTTCGCTTCCCACAGACGAAAGTATTTTCAGTTTCCATTAATTTTAAAAACTGGCCTATTCTTAGCTGGCAAGTGGAAGCTTCCGATCGATGGACTTGGAATTTGCTCAGTATAAACAAATTTTGACTAATACAAAATGAATTCGATCTGATTTCGTTCAGATTCCGGCCCATGCATGTTTCGGTTAGATTCCAATCGATTTCGATCACACTGAAAACCTCCCAATTTGACCGGGCCTTTTTTGGTTCGGTTATATTGTCAGTGACTATTTGTACTTAAACCACTATGCTTATTGATGCTAGCCATTGCATGGTGCCGTCCAAAAACAACGCTTAGGACAAAGAACACACAAACACCCATGATAACGGCCAATGCTTTTCGAATATGCATATCGGCTTGTGGATGTGGCGAGTGCCTCTCATCGAGCGCAAAGCTATCGCGACGCTTTGCAGATTGCGGTTGGTGAGAATGTGCATGATTTGCGCTCAATTCTGCGCTCAACATCTCCACACATGCCACATATATGAAGGTTCCAGCCGCTAAACCTTCCAGCACAAAACGAATCAGCAGAGAGAACTGCGAGTCCAGTGAATTCACCTGAAATACGGAACGCTTATCAACTGAAGATGATCAGGTTAATTCACCGAGTATCACACTATGGATCAACGCAATGATCAAAATCCGGCTGAGTTATCGACTGCAATCACACCGGGTTCCACCGGGTCTGATGGTGGTGTTTTCAATGACATCATTAGAGAACAATGTGGCTCAATAGTGGGCGTGATTTGACTGCCGTAAGAATGGATAGTGCCGTAAGCCTCAGTTAGCCCAGACACATATGTATCCAATATAGGCCAATGAGATCGGTCAGCGAAAAACCACCGAAAACAGGTAGGCATAGGTGGAGGCTTGTGCCTGATTTCATTTGCACAATTTTTTGAACTCCTTGGGCAGGGATAACTTTAGGTGCTTCACGAACTTCGCCAAAAGCGTGTACTCAGGAAAAAACTTCACTCACAAAAATACCTCTTTCAAAACCTGAGGCTTTACCCTCTACCCTCCCAAAAGTGATGCTAAAATTCAATCACTGAATGATGCTCGATTATATTTGAAATCGAACAAGCTGAAGCTTTCTTAGGGTATCGCCTAAGTTATTGATTGCTGGAAGCCAGATTTAAGCTTAGCTCAGGCTTCGGATAAGCAATGGTGCTTTCGTCAGTGATGCACCCGTTCGAAAGCTGCCACGAAAGTTTTTTTGATCCAAAAACGACAAATGCTACGGCAAACATACCGCAATCGATGAACACATCCCGACGGGAATACATGAGGCAAGTGTAAAGGTGGCCAGTAGAGCTGTGATAAACGGTGTTCGTTGCTTCACTAAATTTATGCCGAACGCAAATGAGCAGAGCACTTCGTGAAGCATTATTGCGAGTAACAACGCATAAAAATCCGATCGATTCGTCTGAAACGTCGTTTTTTTTGGTGTCATCGCACTCGTTCACAACACATACGTGCGAATAAAATACATCTTGTGATCGATGTTGTAATCAATTTTGAGTAGTCCACATTTGTTTTCCGCCTCAAAGTTTCCAGAATTTATCCGAAAATTAGAAGATCCGTGCAGAATCGAATATGCATACTTTGCGAAGTGTGAATGTTTTAAGTCGTCGCTTTTATCGGTTTTAAGTCGCTTTTCGCATTCTGATTGACGATTGATGGATTTTATGTAAAAGTAATCCATCCGGCAGCTTTCGGCAACTCAAAACATTTCGGAGAAAATCAGAAGTGAACAAGAAAATTACTTGTACACCCAACGCGATTCCTTCGAACACTGAATGCGTACTCAGTCCAACCAGTAGGAGACACGATGAAAAATTCAACTTCTTGTTTGACGTTGTCAAGAAGTTCAGATGGGAATGCCCTCCGCCACATTCGTCTGAAGTGCTCACGCCATATCCATGCTGAAACCGGGAGATCCACCATTGAATAAGACTAGTGCTTGTATGGGATAACCATATCTGGACTAATGAACTCTGATCCGGGGAATTTCATTGTCCAAATCGCAACACTTGATAAAATATGACATTTTACATAATTCTGCTAATATATATTCTTCTGGAATCACACATCCATCATTCCCAATTCATTTGTATTCAGCCATATACGCGGTACATCATCCAGTTGTCAATAAAAGGATAAATCCGCACATAACAGCGCCATCTCTGCTCTCGTCATTCAGAACGCAGTGAACCAAAATCTCATTATATCATCACTGTTGCTTTTCCGTCGTCATTACTTTAGCTTTGACTTCTGTCGCAACTAAGCCCTCCTGATTATCTCTTGAATGAGATCAAACTTTGTCAAAGATTTTGGACCGACGTGTTCTGAATCGAACTCACGCCCTCTGAACAGATCGTCGGATCGTTAAAGCCCAGCATCGTTACACCACTACACTATCCGTCATTTGCTCAACCATTTCTATTTGATTTAAGTACTATCTTTTTTAAGGACTATCATCATTGAATGCTGGCTTTTCGCGCTAGTCGCGGCAACTTCCATCCATGACAGTATTTCAGTCCCAGCATTATTTCCGGATTGAAAAAAGACCGAGATTTAGCAAACACTGCATAAATCGTTCTTCATCTGATCATTTCTTTTCATATTACCAACAGAAATACCCAAAACAACCAAGATCAAGCAAAAACCTACAATATCGCTATCACCATCACCGTACTCATCAACCACCCGACGGAATTCAATCTTTGGGCTGCCCGTCGACTCGGCAGCAATCCTCTCACTGTCAATGCCGACAAACGGCTCTCGCTCCTGATTCTCCTCCAAATCATCGCCATCCGAACAGTCGAAACGATTCGACACCAGCGGCTCTTGATCGCCTTCAAACGACAGCAACGTCGATGTGGCCAACGAATTCGGTGCCACTTTTTGGTGTCGTCCACCCGCATCTTTATAAGACGCACAATTCGTTTGTTTGCTACTAGACTGAGGATTTGTTTTGTGGCCATTTTGCAGATACTGTGACTGACGACTTAAATTTGCGAAACGGCCCGAGCAATCGGCATGGGAGTTGGCAGCCGAACGGGATTGGAACGAGTGGAATATCTAGAATGGAACCGAAATCAAAAAAAAAATACTGATAAAGGAAACATGCAAACTTACAGTGTTGTATCTGATCAACACAGAATGAAATATTAGACAAAAAACAAAAATGGTAGAAGATCGTTCAAAATCTCGAAGTTACTAAAGCCGCTCACAAAAATACCACCTCACCTGTTCAAGAAGCAAGATGAAAAGAAATCCACACAGTACAATCAGTTCACTTTTTATTAGTATACTTGCCACATGCTTCTGATTATTATTATTATTATTATTACTGGTATCACTTGAATCCAGTGACCATAGCTGCCTTAACTTCGCCTCATGTTCTCGCAAATGTGGTATCAAACCAATGAAACAAGTCGACAGGAAAACACCACATGCAAAACAATTGCATAATGATATCGCATTACTGGATCGACTGAAATAATGACTGTTTCACTAAGTTTCATGATAACTCACATAATTGTTTGGAAACCAACGACTAATCTCACCAATGGAGTGCAACCAAAAACGACTTCTGTCTAACATTACCCTCTACAGCTTGTTAGTTGCATTAGACGATCAAAAAGTTTACGACAATGAGCGTGATCAAAATTAGAAACATGCTTGTGAATTGGGTAAGGTGTTGGCAAGGTCTAAATATCAATTATTCCTTTGACAAGTATCTCTTGTATGCCACAGTTTGCAAATCTTTAACGCAAGGGAAAAGTGACGACTGGGTAATGAACAAGGATGCTGATTCCACCCAAATAACTGGGTAAACGCGCAAAGCAGATAAATAACTTCGTACCAACAATCAACATACCCATTTCGTGATGATTTTTGCGTGCTGTCCGATCGAAACAACAGGCAATATGTACCAAAAGAGATCGAAAATAATAGAATCAGAACGAGAACAGCCCAAATAAGACTCAACAATAACATTGTGCGTTCAACGATGCGCACTGAAACGATCCACTTCAATGGCGATCAATGAGAAATCAAAAATTTTCGACACCCGCATAAGTTTCGCTCGATACGGTTACAGCAGTTTTCACCGCAGACAACCGATTGAAGCACAATAAGCACATTCGCGGAATTTTCGTACTATCCAAATTTCTCAATATCAATTTACCCACTCAACTTTCACGGATTAACAATGCTCTGTGAGCCATCATATTTAAACGAAACACTGCGCAAATGGAATATATATATATCAAACGAATGAGAAGCCAGCCATATCCATAGGGCAAACGCTTATAAAATGCTTAAATGCTTAGCTTGGCATAAAACAACAAGTATGTAGAACATTTCTAGAAGGCTCCCTTGCAACAATACGTACTGAATAAAGAAAAAACTGAAGATATATGGATACACAAACGAATGAAGAAGATAACATTTCAAAAAAAAAACAGAAAATATTTGCGATTCGTAAACGTTGAAAAATGACCACAAAATCCAATCACTCGAAGGAATTCATCAAAGCTGTTTCGTGCCGTCACTTCAAAGCATTCTCATGGATCATCTGCAGGAATAAATCAACAAATCGCTTCATACACCAAACATATCCTTTCCATGTACTCAGTCGTACTTTGGCGTTCTACATTTCCATCGCAATCCCATATGAAGTCACCAGATTTCTCGCCTTTAGAATCAGTGCGTTTCTCAACGAAGACACATTATCGCTCGCACATGAATGAACGGAAATATCTCATAGTTTGGCTACGGCGAGCGCCTTTTCAGCATGTCAAAAATCTCAGACATCGTGCTGATGGGTTGATTGGGGGAGATGTAATGATGGACTGCCAGACCATCGAAGAGTATAATGGAGCACCCGAGCGTGCGGATAATTGCTCTAGACTTTAAGTGATTTGATTGTAAGATAAATTAACAATGAGACAGGACAATGAAACCTGTTGCCTATCAAATATTCAGGCCAATTAATATTCGGCTAAACAACGCAAATAAACAAACTACATCGTTCAAGCAGAGCTGCAGATAAACTGCGATTTTCAAGAAAGTTTTCAACATTAGAATCACCTCAAACATTTAAGACATTCAAACATAAGCTTCTCACGATCACGAATGGACAGACCACGAATGAGACGGCATGAACCATTTGGTCGGAAATGCAAAAGTTCCGCGCAACATAGAGTGTAGCATTGGGATCGGTTGATCTGCGCCCACATTTATTTAATCAGCAATTCAAATCATAACGAGTTTATGCCTCTCTGCTATCACCAATATCATTAATATCACATTCTTCCTTCGTTGGCATTCTTCTTCCCGTGCAGCTAATGATAATAACGTTGGAAATCATCTGTCTTCATGAATTTCGAACTTGCATCATTGATCTGGCAAACACAGAGGTTTTGGGCTACTCTCCCACATAGAGAGCAAAGACAGGTCGCAAGGTAAGTTGGGCAATGATAATCTGCGCCCACAAAGAGAGCTAGGACAGATCGCAAGGTAATCGCTTCTCACGGTCAATATAGTGACCACTGAGAGAACTGCAATGGTTTCTCTGGACTGTTAAAACTTCAACTCAAATAAAATTCATAAAGGTCGATCAATTCGCACACTGATATCGTCACTTGTAAGTAAAGAGAGGAAGACGTTGAAGAATAAAAAATGAATGCGTATCTGTGATATTATTAGTGCTGTTATTGTTGGTGAAAACAAAGAAGCATAAACTCGTTACGGCTTGGAACTGGTTGCTACCGATCGAAAGAAAAATTCATGAAAAAAATGACATAAAAAACGTTCAGCGTGCATTCCTTGGATGAAATAAAATGCAGACAATGATTTGGCACTTCAGACAACTCACTGATAATGCCCTGATTTCGTTTCATGATAGATTATACGTCGTTATTCTCCTCTGCACACCAGCAACAAGCTGTGATTCAAACTCTGCAATCGACCCATCAATGATTAATGTTTTTACGTGAATCCGAGCTTGAACCATCGTAAAGGCGTAATCATCAGAACGAAATTGTACGGAAACAAATGGGTTAGCGTGCATTCCTTGGATGAAATAAGATGCAGACAATGATTTGGCACTTCAAACAACTCACTGATAATGCCCTGATTTCGTTTCATGATAGATTATACGTCGTTATTCTCCTCTGCACACCATCAACAAGCTGTGATTTAAACTCTGCAGTCGACCCATTAATGATTAATGTTTTTGCGTGTAGCAGAGCTTGAACCATCATAAACGCATAACCATCAGAACAAAATTGTACGGAAACAAATGGGTTAGCGTGCATCCCTGGAATGAAATAAAATGCAGACAATGATTTGACACTTCAGACAACTCACTGATAATGCCCTGATGCCGTTTCATGATAAATTACCTGTGGTTATTCTCCTCTCCACACCACCAACAAGCTGTGATTTAAACTCTGCAGTCGACCCATCAATGATTAATGTTTTTGCGTGTAGCAGAGCTTGAACCATCATAAACGCATAACCATCAGAACAAAATTGTACGGAAACAAATGGGTTAGCGTGCATCCCTGGAATGAAATAAAATGCAGACAATGATTTGACACTTCAGACAACTCACTGATAATGCCCTGATGCCGTTTCATGATAAATTACCTGTGGTTATTCTCCTCTCCACACCACCAACAAGCTGTGATTTAAACTCTGCAGTCGACCCATCAATGATTAATGTTTTTGCGTGTAGCAGAGCTTGAACCATCATAAACGCATAACCATCAGAACAAAATTGTACGGAAACAAATGGGTTAGCGTGCATCCCTGGAATGAAATAAAATGCAGACAATGATTTGACACTTCAGACAACTCACTGATAATGCCCTGATGCCGTTTCATGATAAATTACCTGTGGTTATTCTCCTCTCCACACCACCAACAAGCTGTGATTTAAACTCTGCAGTCGACCCATCAATGATTAATGTTTTTGCGTGTAGCAGAGCTTGAACCATCATAAACGCATAACCATCAGAACAAAATTGTACGGAAACAAATGGGTTAGCGTGCATCCCTGGAATGAAATAAAATGCAGACAATGATTTGACACTTCAGACAACTCACTGATAATGCCCTGATGCCGTTTCATGATAAATTACCTGTGGTTATTCTCCTCTCCACACCACCAACAAGCTGTGATTTAAACTCTGCAGTCGACCCATCAATGATTAATGTTTTTACGTGATTCCGAGCTTGAACCATCATAACGCATAACCATCAGAACAAAATTGTACGGAAACAAATCGGTACATAAATAAACGATCGGATTTCCATAAACGATCTCTATCAATACAACAAGTTAATCGAGACAGTATTGAAGAAATTCAATTCTAAAGCACATTTTAAGCAGACGCATGGTCACGAAACAAGTTTGCACAAAAACACTCCAGTAGGGGGTAAATAGAATAAATTAAGAAGAGAATGTTAAAAATTGCTCGAGTGAAAAATATTTGCAGGTGTTAAACCAGTCAGGTATTGAATTGGTTAACAACCAACTAATCACTTTACCATTGAACAAATGAAGCATAATTTTTAAAGTGCTTTATTAACCTTTTTCAACCGTATCTTCCTCCGTATCGTAGCAAAACTATTTTTCAGACAACTCACTGATTTTAGACAATAATATCATAAACTATTCATTCATTATCTGTTTTCCCAAATCACACAAGTATTCCACGGAATATTTGTTTGCCGACCCATCAACCATCCCCCCCAACATCGTAAAATTACCCTCCAGTAGGTAGGTTACTCCCTATAAGGCTTACTGCACTACACGGAAACCAAAAAATTTAACTTCTAAGCAAACTATCAGCAATAATTTCACTTCAATCGAGTAAACACCTCGAAAACATTTTCGAGCAATTACTGAAGAAATACGGAAAAAATTCATCCAAAACGATTTGCCAATCTCCTCAATTCTCCTCTTTGACACTAGCCAATTCCCCGTCCCCCTTTGACTGCCATTCGAGAGAACCACACTGTTCTCTCGAATGCAATCAAAATAACTCTTTTCTCATGGTGAGACTGAAAAATTCCCAATCATAATCTCAACCCTCATATTCCACTTTCTATATTCGGTCAGATTATAAGTTCACAACTATGAGAATTTCACATGATTTCCCATTTAAAATATTCAACTGGAACCACAATCCCAACATCCACATCCCATTCCCATCAATAGAACAACAATAACATCAACAAAATTGACAGAATGCGAAAATAACAACAATCAAAACAATAACAACCACAATAATAACAGACACGATAGCAATAACATCGCGAATATAATCACGTATTATCCGAATACAGTCAAAAAATAACGCTTTATGAAAATCCTCATTTCTTGATCCAGCGAAAGCCTTTCTCTTAACGCCGTCCTCGTCCTCCCCTTCCTCTGAACCGACCACCTCGACTCGCACCTGACCGTGCCATACCCGGGAATACGACCTCGTTGAAACTGCAATCGGTTCATCAAATAATACTCGACTCGCACACTTTCTTTCTAACAACACACGTTGATTATAAAATAAAATGTTCAAAAGAAATCTCTTTTTTTTTTTGGAAAAATTCGCTCAAAAACCGCTCTCGCAGCACAATCTCACCTCTTCTCATCGTTTTGCTTGGATCGTTTCTTCTGTCCACCAAAGCCGAACTTCTTATCTCGTGTCGTTCTGCCCATACGTTTTCCTCCTCCTAATCTATTCTTCAGTTTGCCACGCTCTTTACCGTGTTGCGAATTCCGTCGATCATCACCACCACGTTTCGCACTCATTTCTTCATCATCCTTCAAACAAAAACTTCATTACGTTTGCAGTGATAGAAAATTCAGAATCACAAAATTTTTTTGTTGACAACACTGAAATCAAATTTCATTTTCATAATGTGCTTTCATGTTTAATTGAAAAACCAAACAACATTCGTGCCAAAATAAAGCACAATACAAGCAAATAGCGCATTTAGCCATTCATATCATTTCTGTAAAAAAAACATTTTTTTCTTTTTTTTTATTGTTACTTGAACGTCGAGTGGTTGACTTGTCAATAGCTGCGAGCGATCGGCGGAATATTTATATTACTAGAGTTATGATTATTTATTGGATTGATATTTGGCTACGATTAATTATGCAAAATATTCATGGCTACTAGTTAATTACTCGGTTGTGTTCGGTTGGCCTGCTCGCCTAGCCAGCGGGGTGGCGTAAATTGAGGCTAAAACAATGTGCACGGAAACGTGAGCATTGTGGCCAGCAATGTTACAAACGTTTGATAGCCTGCTGCTTGCCAATCCAGGTAATATCATTTCTGTATGATCGAAAACTAATCGTTCCATATCGCACACAACCGTTCCAACACAAAAATAAACACGATAACTGAAACCTCCTCATCCCGCTGCAGTCGTTTCGCATTATTCAACATATCTTCCAACTGCGATTTCATCCCCTTACGATGCTTCTTCACTGCTTCTAAGAGTTTCTTCTTTTCCTGTTGACGACCTTCCAGCACCTTAAAACAGCAACAAATAAAATAACTTTATGAATTACACTTGTCAAAGCAATATCTACCAAAACATTGGCTCGAATGCTCAAAACAACTAAGGTGATCATTCAAAATAACTTCATAATCGATAACAATTGAGCACGCCATCATCAGATTTTTGAAATTCCGTACATGAACTCCTGACTACAAGACATGTAGAACACAACAAAAAATTTGCAAACTCCACAATGAGATTAATAATCACTCGAATATTTGACTTTGACAATGCAGATTTCTTTGAATAACAAACAAGTCAAAAGAACTTCTAATCTCAACCGAACCCACCATATGGGAATACTAACCTCTGTTTGAACTTTAGCAGCGAATTTCTTCTCGTCCCGCAGACGTCGGATTGCTTCTTGACGTTGTTTCCCTTGTTGAACGTCCAATAATCTTTTACGAACCTAAACATTTCTTCATTTTTAGTTTTCCTCTTCGCAAATTTGAAAAACAAAAATAATATTCAGCAAATGAAATCAGCCACCTAAGAGAGTGATCTGAACAGTTTCGCACAATCCAACGTGCTTCACGAATCACAACTTAAACGCAGCTGAATCTCAATCTTCGATTCACCGTTCCTTTCGATAAGATCAGTAGTTCTTAATTTCTCTCTCAGCCAAAAATAATGTGATTAAGTCCGCCGGCAGAGGGAACAAGTTTCACTCGAAACCGAATGCACTAACAAAGTCCCAAATGGATATCTTCAACAAAGAATAAAAACTCCATCAAATAACCTTTTGCATATGATCATCAGTTTTTGCCATTTCAGCATAATAATCCTCCGGTCTGAACACCTTAACACCCATACCGAGTAAACGTGGTATGGCGTTTTGTACGGCTTGTTGAGCCTGTTTGTAACTGCAAAATTTTTAGCGAACATAACTCTTAGCATTTTGAAAAATGTTTCGGATTTTTAAAACTTGGTGAATTTTTCACAAATAATTTCTCGAACTCACAAGATAATCTCTCGCTCAAAATCATCCTCAACTGCTTCAGGCGCCATACTGTCATTTGCGATCGTCACATCCAGAGTTTCTAACCACGACAGATCTTTCTTCTCAAATGCGGCTAGCTTCGCTCGTATTTCAGCCTGAAAAACAACGCCAGAACATGATCTACAATACGATAGCATGAACTACGACTATCACATTACATAGGTAAAGGTATTTCCATATTAGATACATGCAAATTCAATAATGAATGCCAAAACCGGTCAGATTATTATCACTAAACTGAAACCAGCTGGCAGATATTGCGGAATTATCAGTTATAACTCTACCGACTTTTTCAGAGATGAAGGACTGGCTGCAAAAGAATACATAATAAATTGGGAACAGACGGATAGTTACAGATAGCGAAGAAATTTATATTTTCATTTTTAAGTTCATTACAATTATGATAACACTTACGACTTTATTAATAATTGGTCGCTTCGTTTCGACAACGTAATTGAGGTGATCCGTTTTCAGAAGACCATCTTTCAGTGCCACTTGGAGCTGAAACAGAGACAGATGCCGCAATTAGAAACTTTTAGGAACTCGTTGAAATTCATTCAGTACATGAAAAATAGCTTATCATTAAGAAAACTGACCGTTTTATTAGCTAGGAAATACCGATGACTGCATTGGATGGACCATAGAAAAGCAAGGAAAATGTTATACATTGGTGGAAAAGATGCAAAAAAAATAGAGAATAAAATGAATTGATGAATACAAAACTGGAATATATGAGCCACAAAATTCGTGGAGAACATAAAGTGTCCTCAGCAAGTAACTTATTAATAATATAGCGCAAAATGATATCCTTACGAATTCGATGACTTAATGAAACTGCGATGCAAATATTTAAGAAAAACGATGGAATATAATAAGCACAAACTCAATTGAATTTAACATTTATAAACAGAAATTCTAATTTTATAAACTAATTTTTCTTATTCAGTCAGTTGTTCCTTCTCGATGAGTTCACGAATTACTAAATAAAATCAAACCTCTCTGTCAGAATCGTTCAGACCATCGTCACTGTCATCCGAATCTGAATGCTCGCTCTGATCAATGTGCAGAATTGCTTTCTCTTCATTGGTACTTCCACCTTCTTCCGCTTCTTCAGTAACCATTTTTTCATCAGTGTCACTTGATGCATTTACTAAGATCACCTTACGCTGTTTTGCGGCAGATTTTTTGAATTTTTTGACCATACTTTCGAGCTCTGGATGAATTCTACAAGATATATATTATCTTGTAGATTACAAGATTAATTATTGTTACTTACACATCGAGCGGTTGTTTTGTTGATCGCGGTTAGCGATCGGCGGAATGTTTATTTTGTAGAGTTATGATTATTTATCGGATTGGTATTTGGTTACGTTTAATTGTGCAAAGTATTCACGGCAACTAATTAAATACTCGGTTGTGCTCACTTGGCCTGCTCGCCTAGCCAACGGGGTGGCTACAATCAAGGCTAAAACAGTGCGAACGGAAACGCGAGCATTGTGACCAGCAACGTTACAAACGTTTGATAGCCTGGCCAATCCAGGTAATATATTATCATACCAAGGAAAATGGATAGCATAAATTGTGACAACGATTTTAATTGATAGCACTGGTTAAAAAAATTATCACAATATGGACGAAATAATGGCAGTAACATGAAAATTTGACAATGAGAATAATACTTCAGAGCAATTGTGAAAATTGAAATATTTTTATGAAAGCAACAGTGATTTTGATATCGATACGTCTCCATTATATCAGACCAGTGGTCTTAACAATCAGGTGGCAAGTACAACTTTTATCACGCCATTCATTGATAATATTTCATGGAAATATAATATTGGGAAGAAAATTTAAAGTCAATTCAGAGGCGTCGTCGCACTTCGCCACAAAAACGACGTGTCTGAGCGCAGGGGCGGAGTCAGCGAAGAGCATGCGCAATCGCAGGTCAACCAACGAGTTAATGAGCTCTTGAATGAGCAAAATTTATACCGATGGTATACCAGAAAAGGACCGTTTTGAGGGGTGATTCACTGCGGATTGATTGAAGAAATTGTGACCATTTTGTAGAGAATAAAATTCTCTATCATATGAACTATCATATTCTGAGATACGTCCATTATAAAAAAACTTGACCGGTCTTAAAGTAGAAAATGTTGGGCAAAAATGAAAGACACATTTATGTAGTACCAAATTTCAGGGTGAAGGAACAATGTTTGAGCTATGAGACTAGGCACAATTTGTAGAGCTTGAAAATTTCTATGAAATGAGTTGGTTTCAAATATAGAAATACTGACCACTCACGGAAGTTATGAGGGTTTGAAAGTGGAAAAGGAAAGTTTACAGGATGGTTTAGGAAATTCGGGAGGAAGGATGCATGTAATTTTAATATCAGATTGTTAATAGATTTGTTAGGAAAGGATTCGAAGGAAAGTTTTTCAGAACGTTTTGCATAAGTTGATATCAGATAGAAAGATGTCATGGAATTTTTTGATTAGAAATCATTAGAAATCAAAGAAATCAAATTAGAAATAAATCTTAAGTTATCATGATATAGGTATGGTAAATGATAATCATTGTTACTCACACATCGAGCGGTTGTTTTGTTGATCACGATTGCGATCGGCGGAATGTTTATGTTTGCAGACTTATGAATATTTATTGGATTGATATTTAGCTACGTTTAATTGTGCAAAGTATTCACGGCAACTAATTAAATACTCGGTTGTACTCACTTAGTCTGCTCGCCTGAGCCAGCGGGTTGCTACAATCAAGGCTAAAACAGTGCGAACGGAAACGTCGAGCATTGCAACTACAACATTACATAACGTATTGATAGCCTGGCCAATCCAGGTAATCCAGGTATGGTAAATATAATTTGCGATTTACACCGATCGAATTCTCATTTTCACAATTTGTCACGTTCCGTCTGACTTCAACTACGAAAATGTGCACCAACTAAATGCCGTCTTGATTTTAGCAATCTGAACTGTATTAAGCTGGTGGAATTATTTGTCGTCGATGGCAGAATTAAAAAGTTCTGTCATTCGTACATAACAAGTAGGATGTTATTTGCATTTTCAGCTTCATATTCGGTCAGCATCATATTCTCTTTTAAATGGATTAGTTGGCATTGACCGATGAAATTTCTGTTCCGGTACTTTTTCCATCTCAATTGCTCGCCAAGGATTATTTGTCGTTATGAAGGTTCATTTTAGGTCACAGTCTCGAAAACTAGATTATGAATTTAATCAACGAGAAGTGTAGCAAAAACATTCCTGATTACACCATCCAGACAAATCAGTTTGTATTGACTAGCTTTCCCACATAATTGATCGCAACGCTGCGGTTGTCATAGTAACGCCTGGCTGCTAAACAAGTCTACTAGCTCACATCACTTAGTGGATATTCGCATCCGCATAAATTGTTAGACTGACTTATTCAGCTGTTCGCCAACAACATTACATCAGTCCAGAATGGTAATTTTTTATTCTTATTATCAAATCTGTCGTTTAATCAGAGAACAGTTAGGAGCAACTGAACAGTTTTACTTTATTATTGTTATTGGTACACCACTCGGTTTCAAGCAAAACTTTCCTCCGAATCGAACGGGAATCGAACCCGCCAAGTAGCAATTACCGGTTGGGGCTCTACCTCTGAGCAGCTACCGCGGAGACCGTTCAGTCTCTGCCGAGTGGTTGTGCTGTTAAGATCGCAATCAGTTCTTCAGGGCACATAATGCAAAACTGATTTGATGAACGTCAAACGCTACAATCAGAGCGAACTGATCTGTGCGCGATCATGACAACATAAGGAATTGCGGGTTCGATTCCCGTTTGCGGAGGAAAGTTTTGCTTGAAACCGAGTGGGTGTACCAATATCATTAAAATGTTGTGAACCTGAACCAGGCTATGATCCGGCTTCTATCTATTATCCAATTGTCTGTTATTATTCTTTATTATTGTGTTATGGTGATCATGTGTTGTTTGGGTTCTCATCCATTTTCAGCAACACCATCAGTAGATATCACGAAACAGCATCCGACACTAGTAATCTTACTGAATCCAGTTCCTCAATTTTTGCGTATCGCCATTTTTGATTCATAAACTATTCGATCTGTTCACTGATCACATAGTCAGGAAGCATCATGGTGATCCTTACCTTTTGAATTTTCCCTGAAGTGTTCTCAAAAAAAAATCTCGAAATCACCTGGCATAGAATGAAAGGACCTTCTGCAAAGAAATTCGATTCCATCCTGGCATTTGGGTTTGTACTGAACGAAAATAAAGCCAACTACATGAAATGATGAAATAATGATTGAACATTCACTCGCTTGAGATGAATTTTTAGTTGTTATCACGTCTAAGACCAGCCAAGAAGAAGGCTCAAGAACGTGCGAAACAACGGAAGATGCCTGAACTGGATGAATTTTTACTCAAACGAGACTATGCAGGAGCAATTTCATTGCTTGAGGTTAGTGCAAGGCGATCGTAAGCGAACGCCGCATGAGAACAAATGCTATGCGTTCTGGCTAGCATGGATTGATGATCAGTGACAAAAACGCGTATTACCTATCACAAATATTAAGAATACAAGATTTGTTTTGATTTCAAAATTTCATTATTTCATTACCTCGTGCAAATCATCGTTTCCTTTCACATACATTACTAAAGTTCATTTGTTCTGATTCCACAGAAGACTTCATATATAAAGCATTCAAGATCAATGAGCGTGCAAGTACCACTCCATTTCATGATTGATTCGGCTTAAAATTCCGTTTGATTTCAGTTCCGTCAAAGCGAAGGGAATACAAGTGAATTGAATGATCTGTGGTTAGGGCATTGCTCCTTTCATGCAGGTCAATACAAGAAAGCATGCGAGGTCATCCAAATTCAGTTCTTGTTGTTTAGTTCTCGATGAAACAATCACTGCTTTCGGAGTGAGATATTGACGCAATATCAAGAATTATTAGTTGATAGGTTCTCCTTGAAAATCGGAGAACTAGATTAAACAAAGGTCCACACTCCCATTTCATCATCAGTTCATGAGATCTATGCTGAATCTCGTTGACTGGCTTCTTATCGCTATAATACGGGCAAAAATGATTTCAACGCAAGAATTTGAGCACTGCTGTGCTGAAACAACGCCGGAGAAGTGATGTGTGATGCCTGGAATGGGATCACTTAAATTCTCTTCCCAAAACTCGGAAAAGATAGGGTTTTGCTGCCGATGTTGAACTTTTTGCAGCCGGTAATGAACTTGTCGTAACTATCAGTAAACTTGCAATAGATTCCTCAGAGCTGAGTAGATCCAATAAGAGAGTGATGTGAATAATAATGATTATGATACGATAAGTAATTGTAAGTGATCAGATCAAGGAGATATTGAACTAGTGATCAATTTCGTGATCACTGTGCTGTGAAGTGGTATGCTTGTCGATTTTGAAATAAATGAAGAATAGCAATGAAGTGAATAACATTCAGTAGCAATGCAGCATTTACAGGTTTATGAACGAATGTTAAAGCAAAAAGAATGTCCTCCCGAGGTGAACGTCTATTTGGGATGCGCTTTCTTCTTTCTTGGAATGTATGCAGAGGCGAAGGAAGCCGCTGATAAAGGTCAAATCCTCACTCTAATTGTTACTTCCAAGTGAATTTCACAAAACCATGCGCATGGTGTTGTTCTTCTTTACTAAACATTCAGTTAAATGACACTTATTTCCATGAATTGACCAGTTTACCATAGCGAAGGATTGCAGTATGAAACTGGTAGCATACAGCTCTAGAGTCAGCATCGTCGGATAATATTTTGCAGCATCATCGTTATTTTCACCGAAATTTCTTGGGAAGTAACGAAAAAGTTGCAAAATTTTTTCAAAACTATACTAGATTCACCTCTACCATACCAGCCGAACGTACGACTGATGAAGTGACTAAAGCGCTAAAGAGTGTTCCAAACCCATAGATCGTTGAGAAATTCAGTTCTTCCTTCATTGGGAGGTTGGAGTTTGAGGGAGTGTATCTTACAACACACCAGCACGATTATGTACTGTGTTAAGATGAAATCGCCTTGGCTAAATGATGAGGTTCCTGTCATAGGCACGAATTAAGTGATTGTCTAATAGTAAGATTTTATTATGACACTTTTGGATTCGAATCGGTTAGAGCTCAAGAGCTAGTCTGGATATCAGCTAGGCCTTTCACTGTTTTTGCTTGCTGAGTCGTCACCGAGATTTCGAATAGGCTGCTATGAAAGTTAATTGTTTCAGTTATGAGTTCCTTCATTTTCCCCTTTATTTCATCTTACTTCAGTAATATTCTACTGAAAGCAATGATGTGGTATTCTCAAATGATGGTATTTGTTGAACAGGCTCAAAGAACGCTCTCCAGAATCGTTTACTGTTTCACGTCTCACACAAACTCAACGATGAGAAACGTTTAATGCATCATCACAGCCATCTGCAAGACACCATCGAAGACCAGCTATCACTGGCATCAATTCATTACATGCGATCACATTTTCAGGAAGCGATCGACATCTACAAAAAAATACTCCTTAATAATAAGTGAGTTCGATGGCAGTCAGCAAACGACTTTTAAGATACTTAAAGAATTACCACATTCGAGAATACGATTGTTACTAGTTGTCGTATCAATTATACAATGAAATGCGATGCTGAATATAGAAGGCAATTACTGAAGCATGATAAGAATGATGCTTAGTGATGATCTTTACTATCGTTTGGCCAAAGTTCTTGGTATGAGACGTTCCCAGCGCTTTACCTGAGAAAATGGCAAAGAGAGGTGTGGTGGGGACGGAAAAAAGAACCGGGAATGAAATCTTGTAGTAGGACATCCCAAAAATGTGGTCGGCTTGAACAAAGTCGGGATGGGAGTCGGAAACGAGCTCCCCGAAATTCCCCTGATTAAAGAAGCATGTGCATTGATAGGATTTGCATCACAAATTACTCTATAACGCGTCTTTCAGAAAGCTTTGGAGCTAAAATCAGAGCTCCCTAACAATATCATTTGTTTGTTTGAAGCTGAAGTTGTTCGCTTAGTAATACTGAGTATTCAATTCCAAATTATGAACACATTTCAGGAATTTCATTGCGTTGAACGTTTATCTGGCACTGTGTTATTACAAACTCGATTACTATGATGTTTCATTGGTAGGTGATCGAATAGACTTGATCTTCTGAGAATCATAGATTTTGGGCGAAATGTCGAAAGTATCAATGATGTGGGGTTGTTTCATCAAGTAGAGTTGTTTCAATGAAGACCCACGCAGTAGCAATTACGTGGATTTCTTTCGAGAGTTGTTTGTTTCATAAAAATCTATCGAGTTTAACAGAACAACACGTTCGAGGCTATACATCTCGTGTTTCTTTACCGGGTAATTGAACTTTTAAACTAAACATCACTCGCGCGGAATATTTCTCTCAACATATCATTTTTCAGGAAATCCTTCAGATTTATCTCACCGAACATCCAGACAGTGCAACTGCAGTCAATTTACGAGCATGTAATCAATACAAACTCTACAATGGCAAAGCGGCTGAAAAGGAACTTCACCAGCTTGAAGTTCAGACCACATCGAGCTTCATGTTCGCCAAAGATCTCATCACGCATAATACGGTACGAATACGACGACGGGTACATTCAGTATGGGTAGATTCTGCATACCGCATATTACCTGGATTGGCCAGGCTATCAAACGTTTATAACGTTGCTGGCCACAATGCTCGCGTTTCCGTGCGCATTGTTTTAGCCTCAATTTACGCCGTCACCCCGCTGGCTAGGCGAGCAGGCCAACCGAACACAACCGAGTAAATAATTAGTCGCCGTGAATACTTTGCATAATTAAACGCAGTCAAATACCAATTCAACAAATAATCATTACTCTAATAAAGTGAATATTCCGCCGATCGCTCACCGCGATCGACGAAACAACCACTCGATGTCCAAGTAATAATTAATAATCGCATACCTCATATGAATGCAGTAAATTACGTTGGATTATTTCAAGTGCTTGTTCAAAAAAAAGTTCAGTGATCACCAATTTCAGCTCGATTTCTGACTATTTCAGGTGGTCTTCCGTGAGGGTGATGCCGCATTGCAGATTCTTCCCTCACTTATCGATACACTGCCTGAAGCACGCCTCAATTTGATTATTTTCCATTTACGAAGAGGTTTGCAAATGCTCCTCTTCCTTCTGATTTTACAATTAGCAATTTTAGGAGCAGACCAGATATTCCTTACTTTAAGATTACTGCGCTGTCTAGCACGGTTTAGAATTGTAACCAACCATAGTCGATCTATCACGGCTGCCGTGAGGTCAATTTGAGCTAATGTTCTACCTTCCATATATTGCTCTTTCTTTCGTAACATTTGGACAGCTTTTGATGGATTGGAGAATTTTAATCCTACTCTCCTAGGAAGGATTCTGAGTTGTTCAGAAGCTGAGTTAACCAAATGTGAACCCGACCTACTATGAGATCATCTTGATAATCATATCAAAACTGATTAGTGATATATTTTCATCCCTTTCATGAAATCACTTAATTAATTAGCACTAGTGATCATCACTCATTACGAGTCAATCAATGCGTGACCTTTCCCTCTAAATCGCCGGTAATATGCCGAGCACAGGTGAAATCTTGATGCTATGATATCCTCCTTCTTATATTACTGAATATACCCGATCAGGGCTCATTCGATTCCATGAATTATTTTCTATTCACGATCTGTTTTCGGTCTCACAATCAGAGTCTAAACTTGGGTAACTATAATAAATCTCGGATAATCTCAGAAAAACCGAAAAAATTCTAAACTTTCAGACGATATACAAGCAGCAATGAGCTTAGTGGCGGATCTCGAACCACAAACACCGCAGCAGTTCCTGTTGAAAGCAATCACCTATTGTATTGTTGGATATCAGAAGCATTCTGTGCGTTTTTTTTCTGTGCTGAAAACCTTTTGATGGCGTTGTTATTTCGCTATTATTTTGTTTCATCGTTTCGCTGGGACTTCTTTATTGCTTTCAGAAGGAACATCTCAAAACGGCTGAACAATTCTTCAAAATTGTCGGCGAATCAGACGCAGAATGTGGTGAGTTAACCGAATTCCAATTCTCTTCTCCATATTTTCACAGTTTTCATTTCCGTGTTCCATTCATCAGTATAACAGTGAGCGAGAAAATTTCCGCCGAGTGTTCCAGTGCCGAATCGTAAAGGGATCGTCGACATTGAGATGATGGAAGTCAGAAAATTTTCTCGGTATTTTCGCATCTTAACTCAATTTGGAACGTGGGCTAGCCAACCAACCCGTATGAAGCATAGCAGATGGACAAGAAGTCCTATGAAATGAGTTCCTTCACAGAGAAACATCTGCATGGAAGGGAAGACAACAAGTAAATTTTGAACTAGAATCTGTGGGCGAAACTAGCGAAATGCAACAAGAAACACTCACTTAAGCGAAAAAAGACCTGCAATTTGATAAAATTAATTAGCGCACACATTCCAGACACCATCGCAGGAAGGCAAGCAATGGCATCAGCATTCTTCTTGATGAAACAATTCGAAGAAGTGCTCATTTACTTGAATTCAATTAAGGTAAAACGGATACATCTTAAGCAAATCATTATCTATGCACAATTGAGTCGTCATACCCTAACATCTCCACCTGCAATTCGCATCCAAAATTTTTTAAACATTTTTCCCTCTCGAAGCAAAAAAGTTTCCAAAGTAAACTTCTCTTCAGTTTTTTTAAAATCCAAAACATGCTAACAAGTGCCCGAAATCACTATAAAATGATACGACAGTTAAAAAAGAGCTGCTCCCTTCCTAGACACTCTCAGTCCTGAGCTGTACGAACTCAACATTTACGAATCTGTGAATCATTCCATCTACCGTCCTATCGATACTGAAACATCAGTTGAACACAACATCAACTGACCAACACGTTCATATAATACAAACAGAAAAGGGAGGAGATCCTCCAAATGAGATATACGAAAGTCAAGTTTCATCATCTGAATCGATAGCGCATGATATTTGTGTACATCTTATACATATACAGCTAAGTACGGATTTAAAGGTTGATTTCACACATCACTTTGTTGTGCCTCACGAATCGTCTCTTTCGCGCTCCGTCGCGACAAACACACCCTTTACTTACTATTAGGCAGATGACCGAATATTGCAAATCTTTTGATTTTTATATCATTCTGTAAAATAGTATTGTATGAAATCCTATCAGTCACATCCAAATCGCTTGACTTCGAATATGACCCACACGTTCAACAACAACTTAAACATTTATCAAAAACATTTAAAACGTTTCAACAATTAAAACTCTCTAGAAAATGCACAATTCAAGCAACGATGTATTCAGTAATAATGCATAATATCCCAGAATCACAACATTTCAGCTGCTTGATCAGCAGTCCACCATGAGATCGATTAATGATACAACGATTTTCGCACATCCATATCATACATCAGTCACTGCTGACTTTGTCCTGAAACTACTTCTATATGTTGTGTATTCCGTTTGTCCCGTTAGGCAAAAGTGAATGGCATCAATTGCTCTAAAGCACTGAATTTGATGAAAACGTCAACTTTTGATTTGCTCAAAACCGGACGATAAGAATCCTTCACGCGAAAATTTTCATTCCATGGAAACAATCTTCATTATTAATGAGAGTTTTCCTGAATGAAATGCATTCACCATCGAAAGAATTTGGAATTCTGTGAAATGATCCCATGTTCATAGTGAGAAACAAAGATTCTCAATTGAATGCGAAAGCTTCATCGTTGAAGAGAAGTATTTCAGTCATACTTCTACAATGACGATACGTTCAACTTTAATATTGGTCAAGCGCTGTTGGCATGCGGCAATTCAGTGGAAGCCGAAACAAGTTTGCTGTCAGTTGCCGATATGCATCTGAAGAAGCAAATAGCGTGGATGCTAAGTCTTGCCCGAGCATGTAAATCAACAATTGCTCAATCTTTCTTATATGATTTAAGTACTATCTTCTTTTGAGCAATATCTATCATTATATGCTAGCTTTTCGTGCTAGTAGCAACTCGAATACTTTAAAACTCCTGTTGTAATCTGCTCGATTGAATTGAAGCATCCAGTTTGAGACGTATGCCGCTTGGTTTCAGCCCAATTCAAGCATATAATCTTTCGCCTGTTATCAAATAAATGTTCGGGTGGAAGAGTGGATTCTGAACTCCAAATTTTCGACGCCTTATCGAGCATTGACTCATTGATCCGGAAAGTTTCTCCTGATCTGATTTATCGACTGCAACGATCACAGTGAATAGAACGGCTGATCAGGTCACTAAATAAAGCACTTACAACTCAACACACAACTTTCAGACTGCTTAAATCGTAAAGGTAATCTTGCATGGGAGATGTACACAAAGACGAAAGCATCCGACGAGAGCTTCGCTATCCTTCGTATCATCGCAAACGATTGCTTTAAGGTACCAGTCCATTTTTGAGCATTCAGCTGTCCACTTGAAATGTCATTTGATTTCCACCCAAATCACGCGATCTTCTGCCTTCTATCAAACAAATATTTGGCTGCAAGAGAATGTCGAGAAACGTTCAATTCAATGGCATTCAGTGGCATAACTCGAAATGCTTCTATTGAACAGCACTCTTTTCGAGATGAGCGTGTTTCCGTGAAAGAACAGATTTGCATTTGCTACTATCCAATCCTGGCCTGCTCGCCTAGCCAGCGGGGTGGCGTAAATTGAGGCTAAAACAATGCGCACGGAAACATTGCGAGCATTGTGGCCAGCAACGTTATAAACGTTTGATGGCCTGGCCAATCCAGGTAATCCAGGTAAAACTATCCAATCCATTTGTGTTGGCCCATAACTTCCTCATGTTCTTTAAATATGCACCATGAAATGACCTCGTATGAAACCAGATATTCTACTATATAAATACACCATTAGGTAGTCTTGAATCATTCGATCTGCTCTCGTGATTGTTTCCAGCCGCACAGATCCAGTTATCCTCATAATCTTGCATGTAGAGCATATGATGACCATCTCTCTTTGGAATGATTCCGTCGTTTCACTCCACTTTCAGTGTGGAATAACCCAGAGATTCTTCATATTTATCAAAGAAATCGTGTAATTTTAAGGTTGGTGACTATTTTCACTCTGCGAAAGCATTCGACGCTATGGAACGAATCGAACCCAATCCAGAATACTGGGAAGGGAAACGTGCTGCCGTCGTGGGCGTCTTCAAAATGGTCGCTGAACACAAAGCACCTCCGTAAGGTTCCCTCGAATTACATCGGCGTCAGATGCTGCTATCCACTATCACATGATCACAGTTGATGGAGCCGTATCTAGGCCCGACAAATTAATACGTTTGCTGCGGAACTTTTGAGTAATAAGGAGTCGCAAAGCAATTCTGTCATAAAACCGATACGGTGGCGATGAACAAATATCTCTGATCATTTCGAAGACACTTGAAATGATATCGCTATCAGGAAATGTATCATGATATTGCAAAGTAGATGTATGATTGGAAGTATTCAATCGATTTTCAATCCGCTCATTCCATGCAATCGATTCACTTTCAGTCATTTCACTTTCAGTGAACAACTAAAGGAGTCTATGCTACTGTTGGAGAAGAGTCGACATCCTCAAGTGGAATATATCGCCACTGTCATCAGACGCTTTTGCCGAGAGAACAATATCGGTATCTGATTGAAGCTAACAATAAGCTAATCAGCCTCATGACTCAAAGACCCACAGGTCAATTCAGATCACTTGACTTGTTCTCACCGAGCAAAAACCATTTGAACAATGGTCTCGACGCAAATGCCGGGAAAAATGCAGCTTTCGAACAAAAACCTCTCAAAACACTCCTATGAAACGGATCCTTCAGTTGTGAATCCAATATTATCTTAATGATGTAATCTTTCTTTTAGAAAATGTCGCAGTTGTGTGAAAATTTCTCGCTAACCAAAACGTTCCTATCAAACGCTCGCTAATGACCTTCTAAGATACATCCTCAGAATGGTGCGGAGCCAACATAATTTATTGTAAAAATCCTATCGTCCAAAAAAAGTCTCACTTTGTAAAATTTTGTTTTTCGTACACTGCATCTGAAGCACTGTTCCGGCACAATTTCGTCGGCTTTCAGTGAAGATTTTCTTCAGCTGATTGCGATACGTTATCCGAATTTGACTGCGTTTGCTCTGAAAAACATTGCGATTCCATTGAAGAACCATTTTGTATACTTGAGAATGCGATACCTTCTGTCTATGTAATATTTTCGTATAATCCACCAAGTCATAAAAACAAAACCACCAACAACAAATCAGTTGGAAGTCAAAAGTTTCACTATCGGATAGCAGGTTTAATTGCGACATAATCAAAAACATTTGCTATCTGACTGAAATAACTTTTCAAATTTGATCACCTTCATTATAAAACAACGAGAAAAGTAAAGTAGAGCATCCAGATAAATTCAGAAGAGACAAAAACGCGCAAAACAATCAACAAAAATCATCAAAACATACCCTGATTGATCGCCTGATCGAAGTACTCGGCTCCGGTATCTGAAAACGAATTAAATAAAACTATGCCACTCAAACATATTACCACTATGCCAAAATACAATGATATAACCAATTTCCTGAAAAGACCACTCGGGAGACCTCCAATAAGATGGAAAGACGATATTACAAAGAAATTGGGTGACACCAGGCAAAGGAAAGCAACATCAAGGACCGAATGGAAACGCATTGTGGCCAGCAATGTTACAAACGTTTGATAGCCTGCTTGTCAATCCAGGTAATCCAGGTAATAACCAATTTCCAAAGTACAGTGAAAATTCGCTATTCGCAAGTCCATTAAAGAATCCTCTCAAGTTTACTCGACCGCATCTAAGCTCCACCACATTCCAACGTACTAGAGATGATATTCATAAAGTTTCCAAAACGGTGATTTTATCGCACCTTCCTCCAAAACATTCATCACATGATCACTTGCCCGAATTTCAGTTTGTCTGGGGATGGCTGGCTACACATCAACGCCAGAATTCTACATCATAGTAAATCAGTGGAATCAGTAGAACGTTTCTCATATTAACAGCACAGAGCAAATTCGAATACCAAGACAGATAACGTAAATTATACCGCAAAAACACTCAAATATATCCCTAGAGATTAATATTGCTACTTGGACGTCGAGTGGTTGTTTTGTCAATCGCTGCGAGCGATCAGCGGAATATTTATATTACTAGAGTTATGATTATTTATTGGATTGATATTTGGCTACGATTAATTATGCAAAGTATTCACGGCAACTAATTAATTACTCGGTTGTGTTCGGTTGGCCTGCTCGCCTAGCCAGCGGGGTGGCGTAAATTGAGGCTAAAACAATGTGCACGGAAACGCGAGCATTATGGCTAGCAACGTTACAAACGTTTGATAGCCTGCTTGCCAATCCAGGTAATCCAGGTAATATCCCTAGAATGCTTCTTTGGAAACAAAAATCGACAGAATATAAATAAACATAAACAAAGAGAGAATAAGAAGCAAGTGAATTGAAAAAGAGCGAAAAAGTGAAATTATAACCTTGTGAAATCAAGTTAAAAGATAAATCAAATAAAGGAATAAAATAAATCTGCAAATAAAAGAGCAGAACAGACACACAAAATGCGAACTACTCACACAACAGTTTCCTAAGTCCTGCAACAGTCCATTCAGTGCATTTTGGGTTGGTAATCCTGTGGTGAATGTGTTCCTCCACTGAACCGTACACAACAAAGTGATGTATCATCATTTGCCGAGTCTGTCCAATACGGTCGATACGACCAATTGCCTGAATGAACATGAACATTCACTCAGCAAGGAATCCAAACGAAGAAAATTGTCAGGAAACTCACCAATGTTAGCTTGTCCTCTCTCTTATAATAGCACACAATAAATGAGCATCAAGTTATAAGGAATTCATCTGATCATCACAGAAGTCAAGTAAGTTACTTGTGAGCATAAATACACTTGGAATGGAAGGAGGTGGTGATCCAATTGCTCACTTCAAAACCGTGAACATTCATTATTTCCACTCTTATGAAAACAGCCGGGCTTTGATGATTAACATGACCAATCTGACTGTGCAAATATAATTTTGATGTACAGAATCGAACAATCAGAACCACCCGAAGAGATACGAAAATAATTACAGATATAAAGTACTCATATGCCATCATAAATATGCCTATGCAAAGATAAACACTGGATTAACTGGATTATCATCTCCTCACGCATCCATAAGTTTAAAAGGCTGTTTTCAATTCATTATCACACTTTAGAATCTGTACTCTAGCAAAGTTACAAGCGTCAATATTTTGAAGAAAATTGTCGAAACTAAGCCTATTTTTTGTGAATATCTCTTGAATTGAGATATTCTTGTGTGTTTATCTCTTTGAGATCAAACTTTTTGTCAAAGATTTTGGACCGACGCGGAATCGAACTCACGCCCTCTGAACAGATCGGATCCTCAAAGCCCAGCGTGTACACCAGCACACTATCGGCCCATTGCACGATGTTTCTTATTTGGTTCAAGTACTATCTCTTTTAGTACTATCATCATTCTATGCTAGCTTTTCGCGCTAGTCGCGACAAAAATATTCTTCTGACGCTTGCAGCAACTTCAGAATGAAATACTTCAGTGATAAAGCAGCATCTGAGCATCATCAACTTATTCCGTAATATGACCAAACAAAACGGCAATAAGCTCATCAACAATACCTGTGCCAACTGTGAAGCGTTCAGTTGTGGTTCAACGAAAATTATATTGTTCGCTACGGTGAGATTCAACCCTCGGGCACCCTGACTGATAGGTATTATTAACACCTGAAGCATAGAACAAACCAATGAATCGCTCATTATCATTTATTATTACCATTATCATCGCTATTATTATTATTATTATTATATTATTATTATTATTATTATTATTATTTTAAGTTTGTTTATAAAGTACACTGCTCATTTAATAATATCTCTTTAAATCAACGTAACTGTTCTGAATTCCAGTGCATATGATGGGATTAAGATGAGAGCTATGATCAGTTAATAAACATTCCAAATCAGCAAGTCATCTTATACTGAACTTCATAAGCCGTACTCATCGCACATAAACGCCATAAAATTTGCTGCAGAAACTTGCAGATAAAAAGTTGCTGACTGAATAAACGAAAACGAATGAACAGAAAAATCGAACGAAAGCATTCACTTGAATGTTTGGGTCGAGTCGAAATTCGGCCAATATTTGCTGTCGTTTCGAGTGCGTGAAATTTCGGAACGGAATCTCGTTTTCAGCGAAAAGCTCACAGATGATCGGAATCACCGAATTCAACGATGTGAACACCAGGGTTTTCGACCATGGATCACGTTCGTGAATTGAGAGCAGCCGTCGTATCACTGCATCCAACTAAAATACGTACAGATTTCCACTCGACTGATAAAACTGCCTCAAATTTTCTTTTTTGAAATTCATCGAAGCAACTTGTTAATTAGCCCAAAAGGGAGAGTAGCGCAAAAGCTCTGTGCTTGCTAAATCCAAAATCCAAATTCGAATCTCATGAAGACACATGCTTCCCAACGCTATTATCGTTAGCTGTGCGGAAAGAAGAATGCCAAGGAAGGAAGAATGTGATATCAGTGATATTGGTGATAACAGAGAGGCATAAACTCGTAATGAGTTTGATTTGCTAATTAAATAAATAAAAGCATTTGTTAATTCTGTGCAAGATGTTGAGACCACATCGCACGATATCATTAATCATTCAATTATTATTGCTTACAATGGGTTTTATACTCTGTGTGATCAAACTATTCATGATCACAGAAAAAAAACGATATCATTATGTCATCGTGATGGGCAGATATACACAGAACGAAACGATCAACATAAAACAATGAAACCATTGAAAACCTTCACGGATACATTGCCTTTCACACTGACTCTCGGAGAATCCAAAAAATGAAGTGTCTGAGATGACGAGCGATTCTGAACGAAAGCTATTGAACCACGTGTTGCTGCGGCTCGACAAACCGGGCATCGTAGGAGTGAACACACAGATTTGCTACTGAAATACGTACATGTAAGACAAATCATACTGTCCCACATGTAGAACACAAACAAATTCTGCAACAAACTTATCACAGGTAGCTGGCTGTGTTACTGCTCTATTGGGAAAAACTCTTGAAAGAAAACCAATTAAAACAAGATCCTCCTCCCATTCCTGGCTCCATTATTACTACTGCTTGTAAATTATCATCCTTATCATTTTATCATTACTTATGAATCATCAATATTTGTTACAATTACTATTATTTGAAGGTTATCATTGCTATGATCATTATTAGTGTCATTGCTACCATATTCTCTCTTATCAATATCTTTGTTATTCCGCTTCGACTATTCTTTCCACCAACCGTTACATTAGATTTATTTTACTTGTACTCGACTATTTGACTCCGTAATACAATTCTCACACCGTATTCCTCTCCTGACTCAATTCTCCAGCTCATTTTGCCAGGCATACGATCGATATCAAAGGCTACAGTAGGCTTCTAACTCACTGCTGCTGAATTTCCTACTGATAAACATCAGACATCACTTACTGTTTCGATAACTGCGCAAAGCAACATGTGCACAAACAGTGAACACACGGGAAAACAAGCCAGTTCTGTCCCAACGGACTCAAGCATATCGGACAATCCGGTCGTTTAGCATTGTCGCGAGTGAGCGATGCCACATAACGCAGCTTTGACAGCAGACGTGTTTGAAGGAATTTCTCCGCTTCCAAAGCTTGCCAATGTGTTTGACGCTTAACATTTATCCATATTAAGATATCGGATGAGAAATTTGCAAAAGAAAATTTTCGAATTGTGTTGATTCCGAAAAAAAAGCCACAATGCAATCAATTGCTAGAAATCGCCCGTTTGTTTTCGAGATACGGCCGAAAAAAGCTGCATTGCTTACTCGCTGAGGATTTAAACAGCATAGGCAACGACGCTTCAATTTCTAGCGAACGTGACCGATTGAGCAAAACGACTAACAAGAATCTCTCAATAGAACGAACACATTCACAGATATGATCAAGAACGACGAATAAAAGCACTACTAACCATATCGCCTTCTGAACCACTGATAACGAAATTATTCGGCAAATCCTTCACAGATCCACCGTACTCTTGGATTGTTAGTTCTGTTGCGTACTCCAGCCGTAATTTACACTGACGTAATTCGTCGCTTAAATGAGACTGATTAAATGAGACTAGGTGGAATACTAGGCGCGATTCTGCTGCTGTTCATTACCTCTATGTGAATCTCTGCAATCCAACCTAAAACTCATCCTTGAACTGTTTCATCACTGTCTTCTCGTCCAGATATTAGAGGAAACGAATATCAATTCGATTGAATGGTTAGTGACTAACGTTCTTGCAGCGAATTCCTCACTTGCTGCGTACAAATCTTTGCCAAGTTGAAGCAATTTTTTGAACATTTCAATCAACGATTCAGTCTCTTTCACACATTTCAATAGGTTCATGCTGAAGTACTCAAGTGCATAGCGTTGAAGCAACGAGCGAATCGAATGAATCACGATTTCAAGAGTTGAGATCTTCTTAGCGCCAGCTGTTCCTTCCGCCTCCTCTTCTTCTTCTTCCTTACCATTCTCCGAGGGTTGTTTTTGTTGTTGCTGTGGCTTTCTGCAATTTTACACATTAGCAAATAAAACTACTTGGATTTGATCATCAGGGGAACAACTGAGGCCACTGGAAGCGACAATTGGATACTGTTCTCGTCGTGAGCGTATAATCAGTAGAGAAACCATGTCTTGTGTTTTTTTTGACTGCTATGGTTTCCTGGAATTGAAGATGGCCGAAAGGTAGAAGCTGGAAGCTGCTGAGATCTCCTACGCGAAACGAAACCGTAAGATTTGACGAGATCGGAAAAAATCTTCCTATGCTGACGGAATTTTTGGCTTTAAAACCGACAGAGTGAGTGGAATACTATGATGACACTAACTTTTTGGATGGAGCACCCACGAACAGCAGTGATTCCAGTTGATTCAACTGCTTGTTGAATAGACACAACGGACAACTGAAATACGAGAACGTTTGAGGGGAAAAGTGTGAAATGAACGATGATACATCGAAACATCCATTTGAAGGGCAATCCATCTCTACCGTCCTCTTTTCCCAGCGTTTTTCCCATCACATTTTCACAGTCACAACGGATTTTTCTCATTCAATTTGCTGACTGCTCTATATTCTAGTATTACTGTAATTCTTCCATATCTCCTTCTATTCAGTCCAAGAGCCTTGTTTTTAGTCGGCCTTGCTTCCTCTTTTTCGGTACTTTCAACTTTAGAATCCTTTTATCGACATATTCCATGTCTTCTCTATGAACGCACCCATATCTCCACAATTCTCTCAAAATTCATCACCGGGTCTTTCCACTCGATCAACTCCCCTGAGTGCATAAGCCTGACCCATTCTGGGACAACAGAAACATGACAACTGATTAATAATAATTTGCAAATGCAGCAAAAAACGGTTATGTTCATCGTTCAGCATCGCAAGCTGTTTGTTCAATCAATCTTATTCATATTGACTCAAGATGAGCGAATTTCAGACTTCAGTTTTTAACTGAAATCGTGAAATTTCGCTGAAACTTCAAACCGGAATCGATCATCTCACAGAAAAAAAACAGAGAATACTGAGAGATGAGGCAAATTTCAAAGAAAAAAGATCACTTTTTTGCGGATTCCACTTGTTTATAGTGACATGCTGCGATCGTTTCAAGAATTTTAATGGACGATTCGGCCAGCAAATCGAGTCGTAAAATATTTGTCATATGAGCGAACGTCGTCTTGATACTGTCCACTAACTCGTCCCAACGTTGCACGCAAACAAAACTGGCACCAAGCAATTGATGAACACTGCAAAATGTATCACAACCATTATCATTGTCATGGTTAGCACTGATGAGACTGTACCGAATCGTACAGTAATGACAGTCACTATAGTAACTGATTTAGACATTTTGGAGAAGGCAACTAATTGGGTATACTGAAGTTTTGACGCATACGGGACGACGGTTTGGACACGGATGCTGCTTTAAGGGTTTAAGTTTCCAGTATTTTCAATACTACTTCATTCCTGTGCAATGTGAACTGATCCTCTCATTTCAATACCAATAACAGTTTCAAAACTGATTCCAACACCTCATATAGTAGTCAGTATTGTGATTGTCATCACAGTAAGAGTATACTATTATAACATCACTATGGTTAGGTAATAGCCGCTGATGCATCCACCATTTTCAGTAACCACTGAATATTTTGCCCAATATTGTGTCAAATTATCATTGGGCAAACTTGAAAGTGTAAAAAAGATACGTGAAATGAGCTGTGGAATGAAACAAAAGAATAGTGATCAGCATGAAATTTTACGCATCTGACTATCGCGAAGTTTTGAATTTGAAGGAGTTGAAACGTTGTGATATTGAAGAAAATAACGATGGAACTAACGGGAAATCTGAGCGATTATTCGCGTCGAGAGCGTTACGTAAAGTTTCACTGAACACAAATCGCAACGATGCATTCTGTTCTGCGATCGACAACGCCTCATTGATCCAACCGACTGAATCAGACATCTGAAAGAAGCGAATTTATAGGGAGTGTTGTGAATGAATAACAAATGAGTGGCCGTGATTCAACTGACTTGCATGACCATCAACTAGGAATTACTTTACTTTAGGGAGAACTGATAAGACTGTACCGAATCGTACAATAATGACAGTCATAATAGTAACTGAACTAGATATCTTGAAGAAGGCACTAATTGGGTATACAAAGTATGATTATGAGAACACTCAAAATTACCTGCTCCTCGATATCTTCGTATTCAGATTGCAGCTTCTCAATGGCTTCATGCGCTACTCTCACGTTCAGAACGGCTTGTTTTGTGTAGCCGTTTTCGGTGTCTTTCAACTGTAATGAACATAAATTTCTATTGAACACATTCTCTTGTTTGTAGGCATGACCATAATCGTAAAATATTCCTATGTATTTAAAATATCCAGCTTTTGATGTCAACGACGTATATCGCAGCATTCAAAATGAAACCGAACAAAGGCACCAAACAATTAGATTAATTTCTGTTTAGCACTGATGGAAAATTTGATCTGAATACATTTTGAGAGCAGTCAACTTTTTGGAAAATGAACTGTTCCATCCACTGTGGCGACCGATTCAAGCACTGGCACCGAAGACCATTAGGGCTCGGTGCTGACGGCTGACGAAAACATGCTATCACCTAATAATTTATTTTAAGAAAAACTCCGCTTTCTTCTGACATTCTCGGAAACGCCTTGTGAATCGAATAATAGCCCACTGGATTAAAGTGCATTCGAACGCATGCAAATTCAAAAACATGAACACCAAATCCTTACAACTACCTTCTCACGAGCGTTTCTCACATCAATTCCACTCACTTGAACACCTTCATTCAACAGTTCAATCACTGAACTCATTGTATGGATCACTTGTAGTTTATCTGACTGCAATTTTCTGCAAATGACCATTAAGAAGTGTGGTAATGAGACGATTATCTTCACGAAAATCTTAAAGTAGACACTGGAAAGAAAGGAGATGAAGACTGAACAATATGGTGGCGTCTGTGACGGTGACAATGCCAATGAGAGGTAAAAACTCACGAGGTATGATTGCTGATTAAATGAACAAATACATCTTCTAAAAATGAAGCATGCATCTGGTTGTGCTGATCTACTCTAACTACTGATTATCCACTGGTGCCAACCGGGTATTTCTGACCTCGTTGAGGCAAACGTGCTTATCTCACATTTCTATTAGAAAGACTCACACTTTGTAGTCGGAGCCGTGCTTGATGAGCGTACATTAGTCATATAATTACTTTGCATGACTGCGTTCAAACTCAGCAAATATCGAATAATAAATTGGTTAATAGGTATAAGCCGGATCACAGCCTGGCTCAGGCTCACAACATTAATGATATTGGTACACCACTCGATTTCAAGCAAAACTTTCCTCCGCGAACGGGAATCGAACGGGAATCAGGCGTAATTCAGAAAAACACAGCCAGCAAAGTACGGTCACGAATGGAACCAAACGTTTCCGGATGAGACACATATCACATCGTAAGGATCACTTTTGTTATGACACAAATAATTTCGAGTGAATGGAGTTATGGAGATCGGTTGATAAGTATGGAAATGAGCTGGCTGCATAAAACCATTGAACAACTAACCGAAATGCACCACGTTGATTCGTTAAACTCAATTGCTCATTCACATTCTCCAGTAATCTCACAGCTGCCAATGCGTTCTCGTAGGAACGTGCTGCACTCTTTCGATCACCCAAAAGTAAGTCAATGCCAGCTATGCCTAAAATTTCACTCTGATCTGAATGTACCATACTCTCTAGACAAATGTGTTTCTAGTGGTGATATTCTCCAGAAAAACACATCTGCAATGATTAAGTGAATTCATCGTTGAGCCAGTCGTGCGTCTGGCTGCACAGACCAAGTGTTTTAAAAATATTTCAAAAACTGCCTAAAGAATCTATGAGTGATGGAAATGTAAAACCGTTGATGCTCGTTTGCATGAGACTCATTCGAATGAACACAACGAATGATTCAAACGGCTCAGTTTTTCTGATGGCAATGAAAATCAACGACGAAACAATCATGGTGGTGGTGGTGGTGGTGTTGAATGTTCTCAATGTGATCATATAAATTTAGAAATCATATCAATCGAAAGTGGGTTTTGTGCATGATGGCTTTGTGCATGGAGAACGCATTCAACTAGAGACAAACACTCACTGTTACAGTAGAGGAGTATACTGCGTTGTTTTTCCTCAATTTGATGCGTTGTTATCCGGAACAATTCCTCCATCATTGAATGCTCCGATGTGACATTTTGTTTGGCCTGAAATTCTTAGAGAGCAGTGTAAGTTTGGTCATCTTGTGGCTATCTAAACCGCAAGAATCAAATTCGATGGCAAATCTATCTATTTCAAAAGGACAGATAAGTGGATTAACGGTTTATCTATCTCGAAAAGGATAGAAACTATCAAACTGATTGGAAGATATTCTCAACAAACTGAATTGCGTTCCATCACCACAATCACAAACATAGTTTGATAATTAGGTGAACATACACCATATTATTTGGCTTCTGTAAACATCACATCTTCCAAGATTTATAGGCTTAATTCAAATTGACTGGTTCGCTGTTACCATGATGTGAACATTATTATTTTCTTGTTCTAATTCACTCATTTGTCCTATGGATTCACTTATATTGTAAGCTATCATGGATGTTGAGCATTCTTGATTTGAAGTTCATCTATTCAATTTAGTTTCTGCTGATGGTTGCTGTTATTACAATTAATATCGAATAATAAATTGGATAATAGGTATAAGCCGGATCATAGCCTGGCTCAGGCTCACAACATTAATGGTACTGGTACATCACTCGGTTTCAAGCAAAACTTTCCTCCGCGAACGGGAATCACACCCGCAATTCCTTATGTTGTCGTGATCGCAGGCGGATCAATTCGCTCTGATTGTAGCGTTTCACGCTCATCAGATCAGTTTCGCATTATGTGCCCTGAAGAACTGATTGCGATCTTAACACAACCACTCGGCAGAGACTGAACGGTCTCCGCGGTAGCTGCTCAGAGGTAGAGCCCCAACCGGTAATTGGTACTTGGCGGGTTCGATTCCCGTTCGATTCGGAGGAAAGTTTTGCTCGTAACCGAGTGGTCTACCAATATCATTACAATTAATATCATTTCTCAAGCAACGAATTTCGCATTTTGGAGTTTGAAAGGCTAATGACATCAAAATTCCCAACGAACAGCCAGCCAGCCACCAGTTTGAATAAATGTGAAAATACCCTTGAAAATCGCAGTCCGGGGTGCACAATAAACGTACGAATTGCTTGCAACGGTTCCATAATAGCATCGAACAACTTCCCATGAAGTTGATTTATAGGCATTTCATCGATGTCGGTTGCCGCCGCACGTGTGACCACTGCAAACAAGACAAACGCGATTGATTCGTTGAATGAGATGATTGGATGAATTCTTAACTGGATGAATACTCTGACCGAAAGCAGAGATTCTGCTCAATAGAACGATGTACAAACTTGAATATGTTTCCGGGCAAACTTGAGAAGACGGTAGGCTTGAATGTACCCATATTTCTATAGTATTATATAATATGCATTGATCTATAGTGATCAAATGCATATCAATGAGCACCTCAGCGCCAGTTCAGATAGCTTTAATCAAATAGCTATAACTCCTCAGCTAGGCGGAATCGCCCGATAAAATGTATATTTTTCTGAATGCAGAGATTCTGCTCGATCGACTGGTGTGAAGAAATTTATATGTTACTGGTCAAAGCTGAGGATACGGTAGGTTTGAATGTGCCAACCCCTATAGCATCAGAAAATAGCTATATCTCCTCGCAGAGACGGAATTTTTCAGTGAGTTTTTCATTTTTAGAACGCAGTCATTCTGCTCAATCGAGCGATGTACAAATTTTAATGTTTCCGGGCAAACTTAAGAAGACGGTAGGCTTGAATGTACCCATATTTCTATAGTATTATATAATATGCATTGATCTATAGTGATCAAATGCATATGTTTGCGGTTCTCAGCGCTTTTATACCAGCTGATCGCCTGGGCTATGATTGAAACCAGACTGCGTTCTTCCCGTTCTGCGGCAGTAATTTTTAAGAGGCGATTTCAGAACAGACGGGAAAACATTACGAAAATCCCCAAGAAGTTTGTTTTATTTCACTCGAATCGCCTTTATTAATGCCATTTTTGCAAATTGCCCACGTTCAGATTCCATCAATAACGGGATCAATGATACAATCCAAGCCCTTCAACTCGAACTCTCAACTCCTTTAGTTGGATCTAATGTGGCGTTCGCTGTCTAAAAACTTTATGTAAGATGAAATAGCTTGTTAGGTAGCTCATATAATTTCAAATGACTGCTGAAACTAGAGAAAGCTTTGCGTTGGAGTTCTAGAACGTAAATTAAAATATGCCTCTTTTTATTGGCATCTGAAATGTGTTTATTGTCAAAAACATTTGGTACTTAGGATTAAAAATCTTTCTCAGGAAGCACATATTAGTATTTAAAATGAAGTGTCGCAGTCTTCGCCTCACAGCAATTGATTGGAACTATTAAGACCCATCTCGCCTATGCAAAAATTTCCATTCGTAAGACTCATACTCACAGCTCACATGAATAAAGGCATTTACTGCTCTTCTCCTCATTCCTGGTCTGATAATTTCCTAATTGGCCAAAGCGCTCAAGTAACCAGGCACATCGGAGATCTTGAGTAAGCATCTCATTATTATTATTTTTATTATTATTATTATTATTATTATTATTATTATTATTATTATTATTATTATTATTCGTGAATGATAGATGTAAACGATACGAGCTGGTGGAAGGCGATTTAGACGAGAGGTTAACGTCTCTCGATACAACTGCTGCTCGAGAGGTGAGAAATGCAGTACTGTCACTTCACTTGCACGTGTCGGCGGTGAAATCTGCAAAACCGATTGCGTTTGATCAATCACAAAAAACAACACAGAAGAGATCATTTCGAAAAATTTCCCATTCCTGGAGCGTTCAAAAGACAGCTGGATCAATTGGACAGTCCAAGTGATCAGAATCAAAAGCAATTGGTGAATCATTTTGGTATCAGAATGAGTTCCCACTTCAAAAACTGAATAGATGTCCTTCAAAGCAAACAGAGCGTGGTATAAGCGTCAAATATGAAAACATGTTAGATTTCTTGACTTATTCGCTCCTTGACTTTTAGGTGAATACAAGAGAAAAGTCCGTTTGAAGAGTGAATTTCGCTACTCCGAATGGAGCTTGAAGAGGAACATTCTTCAGCTAGGAATCTTAATATCGCAAGACGCAGACTTATCGGGATCGACGAGCATTTTTGATTTTCTCCTCGCACAAGTCAGCAAAAACAGTAATATAAGAAAAAAATCCACTTAACATAAAAACACTAAACAACAATTTCTTCGGTATTATATTACTTATCTCTGTTTTTCGCATTTGACTCGAATAGCTCACCTGATCAATCACATCATCTTTAGTGTTGCGCCAGAGAATTTTTGAAAACAGTCTCAGCAAAGGCTCAGTTAATCCTGTTTCATATGGTCGCCACAGTGCTCCATACCACCAGTTTTGGTAACAGTACGGTTCCAGGCCGATGAAACACAGCAGACCATACAAATCTGGATTAATATCTTCATGAAGCTCCCTACGCTTAAAGAATGACTGATTCAGAATTGATCAATGAGCTGAGTTGATTTGGTCACACTAAAATCTGCAGTCATAACAGTGAATTCAATTGAAATGGTAGTGCACGAGAATATCTTTCCCACATATCCGGCGTTTAGATACCACTTAATGCCTGATAACTTTATAGGTGGATCCGACTGGATGGCGTTTCTATCCGTGTAGCTTTTTTTCATTTTTCATTCCAAATATTACGGGTTCTTAGGATCACTGGAAAAAACTCTTATACACTAAATTGTGAGGGTAGCTTAAAACATACACTGTCAAGGGTGCTCCTATAAGATTTGTCATATAAGATACCGATGAGATGTTGGTCATATATGATTTTATGATTTGTCATATTGATATTGTCATATTGACAATATGTCATATTGACATATATGATTTGTCATATATGAAAAACACTCGTGTTGAATGAAATGTTGGTGAATATTTCATTCAGTTGAAATGCAAACATATAATTTGCCCAGGTGTCCAAATCTTACAGACACTCTAGCGTATGTCTACTAATCGAAGGTATTATGTCATGATCGTTAGCGCTGAAACTCACTTTGGACAGTATTCGTTATCGGTGTTCCAGTAACACACCATCTGTTCACCGCGTTCAACTTCCAGCACATTTCTGTGACTGTGTTCGACTGAGCCAAACTATTGCCTTCGATTACTTGTGCCTCATCCACACAGATACGCCACCATTCAACGGCCAGCAGTGGTGTTGGTGTGATCAGATACTTGCACGGACGTCGAAGCGATTCCGATTTTCGATTAGTTTCAACAAAATGCACCTCGTTAGCTAACGTCTCGAATGAACAGATCACAATATGACGAGTGGCTAAGTATTCTGGATGTTTGTAGCCTTCCTTCGCGACACCTTCATAGAGCTGAAGTATGGTAAGTTCAATTAAAAAACAAAAGGTTTTAATGCTGCAAAAAATTTCGCATTTTCAGAGGTCTCTCTTCAGAGATCTTTCAGCGATCTTCACTGCTTGCTTTTATAGGCATTTTTAAAGTTTTTGGAATCGTCAGCATTCGTTGAAAACAAACTTCAAATAGAAAACTGATCACTATCTATACTACAGAGACCTTCATATGGTCACTCTAAACGAGATTTTTCAAGTGGTGCTAATGCATACCGAATGAAATGGTGAGGGCAGAATTCAGGACATGAGCGATTACATGAAAAAAAAGAAAGCAATCTCTTCAGAATGAATCTCGCGCTTTCATCTCAAACAGCTGACCGATGAAAAACTGTATGAACGAAGTGATACGGAACGAAATCATCAAAAAAAAAACACGGATGGGGGATATGACAACGAAATGAAACGCTCACATCGACTTGAACAGTCTCTCGAACATGCCGCTTCACTTCTTCGTACCACTGATGACATATGGTTGATGGAGCCAACACTAGGGTTGTTCCAATTTGTTTCTTCACTTGTTGCTTTTGTAGGCAATTCGGACATTTGAAGAGAACGTTTTTGGACTCGAAACGATCCCAGAAGACTTTCCTACGTGAACATTCAATCGCACACAGTTCACATGCAATTGTCAGTGGGACACTCTCGGTATTGCTGCCATTATTGAGGCGATTCAGTCGTAAACAACTTCTGGCCTTTGATAACTTTCGCTTCTTCGATTTTGGTTGCAGTGCTCGACTGCTTGCATCCAGAAAATCGTCGATCTGATTGAAATAATAGGTTCGGCCCAACGATCGCTTCCTCGCCTTCCACGCTGTTCTTAGACTTCTGTAAAGGTAAGGCGCCATCTATGCCTGCAACGACTGCAGAGACCACCTCATCGAGGACGCATTCCACGCAGGTGCGCTCTTGCTGTGGCCTTGGATCCATCTGTGGAGCTTCTGGATCATTTCGTTGATGTGTCATTATCAGTGCAAGCAGTTCAACAGTTTTGCCAAGGCCCATTTCGTCGGCTAGGATGCCACCTGGTGGCACATGAAAAGGCGGCTCAGTGGGTAGGCAGTCGACGTCGAAGACAGTAGCAGTGAAACGAGAATAGTAGAACGGTGGATCGGCAGGTATACGAAGGAAAAATTCCTCGTTGGAATAATCGAGTTGGGCGTGAAGTTCACGTGAGATCATAAAACGTACGGCATCAACCTGAAAATTGAAACCAATTTGCATAGCTGCGTTCAGCAGAATTACATAGGAGTGAAGCGAAAAAAAAAAGTTTCAAACGTGAACGTTTTTGTAAAGATTCACTTGATAGGGTCGTAAGATGGGTACGATCGAGTCGGTTTTCAACTTCCAATTGCTCACTTTCGGCCGCCTTTTTGATAGAAGTCGTAAGAAGCCGTCACAATCCTCTTTCGTCTTCATCGTACACTCCTCATCAATTTCATCGGCTGCTAAACGTTCCACATGGTCGGGAAAGAACCACGCCATAACATTATTGATGTTCACATAAGCGGCCGATGGAACAGCGCTGAGATCGTTCAGAACCGATGCTGACAGACATATTTGCAGTTCCAATGCGCCCAGTGGTGGTCCATTGGAGGAACCATTCGAGAAAGAAGAGGGCGCAGAGGTGGAACAAGCGGAATCCGATGGAGTCCACTGGGACGTGCTTGGAAGAGGCTGGCTTTCAGTGTTCAATTTGAGGGTGGATGACAATTTCAGTGCGAAATATTTACGACTCAGCGCTAAATTATTCAGAAGTGTAAGAATGTCGTGGTCTGTGACTGAATGGCCACTCGATTCATCACCGGATTCGACGTCGATTTTGCATTCGAAAAGTCCAAGAGGTGTACGACGACGAGCACAGCGACGGGACGGTACGATAGCAGTTTGCAGCTGAAATGAAATTGGTTGCGTTCAACGATTTCAAGTTAGACACACCTTTAAGAGCAATTTCTTTCATGTCTCTAGTTCGATCACTTCTATTGGTTTTCTTTTCATGCCAGTTTTTTGGGCACTTTTTTATCAGCTTTCAATCGAGTCGCTTATAAACGGGAGTGGCTGTTCAATCTTCCCCCATTGACATCCGAGTGACCAACGGAATACGAACATTTTTTGCTCGTTCACATCGGAATTCAGCGAACATATCAACTCTATTAAGGTTTCATAAATTTGATGATATGAACAAAAGAAACGTTTAGTTTCAATTGAGCAGTGAAGGGAATATCGCTTGAAAATGATTGATTGCTTTGCTAGTATCAATAATGCTTTAAAACCTCAACCAGCAAACGACTCTGCTCTTTAAACATCAACGTTTCTAGCTCATAAATTAACGAAGGATAGCCATAAGATCACGCTGTTTTGGACAGACGTTACGTTACGTACATCATCCACTTCGTGAAGAGAAAACGAATATATTGGGAGGTTTTCAACATCTCAACGGCTTGATGTCATCCGTTTCAAAGAATAACTGAATGCAACAAGTTCAGCAAACAAACCTTCACAACAGCACATTCACTGCAATACATGAGATACAGCTGAGTAGGCTTATCAGCGCTTCTTGACATTGATGATGCTGATGGTGACATTAAGTGATCATAGTAAATGCTCTTCAAGGGAATTTGAATTGTGCCTAAGTGACTCGCAGCCGGGCGATTGAACGCATTCCATTTACATGGGATTACTTGCAGGAGCAGCTGAAAATGCTCGTCGGAAACTAACGAATTAAATTCTTTTCTGCGGAACCATAGAAGGAGTGAAGGTATCTTAAAGTTGGAGTGGTTCGAGTTTATGTGGCAATTGCTTGACGTGAATCAGAATTTTCGACGTTCAAAGTCGAGGACAAACTTATGGAAGTAGAATCAAGTGTAAGATGTCATTGATATGTTTTTAGAAGCAGCGGTGATTATTCAAAATCAAAACATTGCAGATGTGAAAGTGAATCACATGGCAGGCACACCATGCGAATGAAATGCTCATTCGGTGAATTCGATTGACTGTTTGGCTTAAGCTTAAGTCCTTGAAGTGTCATCAAAAGAGAACATTCAATGAGAACCGAACGTCCTGCTCTTAATAATGTACACTTGAGATTTTGTTTTGATTGTGCCCATAAAACTTCTAAAGTCTGAAGCATTCACGTTCAGCTGATGATTTGTATTTGAGGATATAACTTACTGGATGGGAATGTGCGCCGCAATAGCGACCAACAAACAACGATCTCTCGTTTGCGTCTGTAGAAGCAGCAGCAGCAGCACGCTGATTCCTAACAGTGCCATTTTCAGACTCGTTTCTGGGAGTATCATGGGAACTGCTCGGTGCATCATTCAACGTCCGATTAGCTTTGACAACAGTGCTATGAGTTGGAGTTGTTTTTGTCCTGACCATGATTTGTTTTCACTCCATAATTGTTTTGTCTGTTGCACTGGGACAGCTTTTCACTTCTGAATTTTTTTAATGTTTTATTTCATAGTGTATCTCCGCAATAACAACAACGATTCGTGAAAACAACATTAAAAAACGAACAACGCGTCCAAAACCGCAAACTTGCGACAAAACAAATTAAATCAAATTAGAAACAGTAAAAAGTCATTCAAACACTGAGCGAGTATAAGAAAACAAATCCAAATTAATCATCCAGAAAAACGACCAAATTTCACAAAAACACCTTCAGAGCGACTGCTTGTACACAGTGCAGACAAATGAGAAATTTGGAAAATATATTCTCGCTGCTTCGAAAAAATTTGAGCCTTCGAAGCAAATTTGAGCCTTTGAAGTAAAATTTTGGATTTCTAAGTTTGAGATCAAGATCAATTCCTGATTAAACAAAATTGATTTAACAAAGCACATTCAAAAATAGATAAGGGAAACGAGTACAGATCACAAAATTCAGTAGGCGAAGATATGCTTTCATTGGAAACGTGATAGGTTCCACAATTCCGATGATCAATGACACGACTCAATGTCATAGTCCATCCTTCCTAACACTATAATCTCGTCGTCATTGTCTGCTCTCTTCAAGAGCGTTGCATTGCGATACGCTGAAATACTGGCAATTGCTGGTTCTAGATCCAATGGTTCCGGTACACTTATGATTTTTGTACTCTTCTCGTCTGTCTCGAGACAATCGCCAGCCACAGTCAGCTGGCCACAATTATTCCAACCCCATACATAGACATCACCATCTTGAGTCAAAGCAACACTATGCCAAGCACCACAGTCGATTTGCACAACTCGTAATACAACAAGCGCGTCAACCTGCTTCGGCATCTGCTCACTGCCCAGAGAACCGTGACCGAGTTCACCTCGAGTGCCAGTTCCAAACGAGAACACTTCACCTTCAGCATTCAGCAAGAGCACGTGAGCTCTGCCGGCTTTCATTTGAACAATTGCTTGTGATGTGCCAATTTGCAGCACATGCACAGTCTCTGAGGAGCCGTTCGATTCATTCCAATGCTGTGTTTCGTCAAATATACACCACAGAGAAGGTGCATCTGCACGAGAATTTAATGCTAAATAGCAACACGTATCAGTACAACACAATAAAGCTCTAGGAATTGCATTCTGGTTGAATTTCTTAATTTTGAGCTCTTCGATTACCAAAAGCTGATTTTCTTGACAATGCGATAGTTCAGGAGCGATTTCCTTAGGATAAGGAGGCGTTTTTTGCGGAGAATGATTGGGAACGGAAGCGATCCTTTCGGATGGCAAATCACCAGAAGGCTCTAAAGATGAAGGACTCGGTGAGCATGCTGATAAAACTGGGATACGACTGGGCTTATTGGCCGAATCATCAGATACTGTGGCGAGTTCGGATGTCGTCTCGTGAACAGGAGGTGCAGACAGACCAGAGGGTGTATGAATAGAATTTGAAGAGTTGGATGAAGTTTTTTCTAGATGAGTTCGGTGTGCAGTAGAAGAAGGTTTCATACGTTCGACTGAAATAACAGCATCTACAATATGGAAGTGACGTTGGCCTTTGGTACAATTTGACCCAATGGCAACATCACAGATAACTTCGTCTACTTTCAGTGGTTTTTCTTGGCTATCGTCAAATGTCAAACAATACAGCTGGCTATTATATCCATAAATGTGATCAAATCGAAAACGATAAACTCGTACGGATGGCTTCAAGGCCAAGAAGAATGCATAATTATGAGTCAAAGCCAAATCTTCAATAGCCACAAAATCGAGTGTGATGTGAATATTGTTTTGTAGAAGATAATTTTGAATATGGATTTCTGATGATATGGTAGTTTTTCCGTTTGGACAGTCTTCTAGTTCATTTGATTCTCGCCGAACATGTCGTTCAACAATGATCTTTCCAAAGTAAGTGAAACAAATTAGACGAGATGGGTTGCCCTCCTCTCCACACGCCGCTTCCTCTATATTCTTTGCAGTGCCAGACAAGCTCACGTTTTCTGAGAGTATTCGAGCGGTAGACATCACCAGCCTTTTAGCAGAATCTGAAAATTTAATGGCTCGATGAAGTACGGGAAATTTTCAATGTTATTATCCAGCTATGACAATCTGATTGTGAGATATCTGGAGACCAGTTTTGAGACTGCATCATCACTTCAATTGCTTGCTAACTTCTCTAGAATCAGTTCCGTCAAAAATTTTTGATAGATTTCTTTGAGGAATGACCAGCTGTGAGCACAGAATTCAATCCATTCATTCCCTATAGTATTTCGAAGGCGTCTGAAAAAATTTTCGCAATTTGAGTGGAGTAAATTTGGGTGAACTGAATGCCCATATCAGAACTACTCTTGCAGTCTACATTGGTAATACCACCACTATAAAATGAAATTTGCATTTCGAACATCGACACTTCTATCCTCAAAATTTCGCTTCTAAAAAGGCGTCGTAATTCAGGTCTCCGTTGGAAACAACACATCAATCTGACAGGAAATAAATTCACCTGCAACCAGGAAACAAGAAAAATGGAAAATATGCATTAGTGCAGGAAAAAACATATTCCAAACTATATGGATTCATATTCCATTTATATTTGGAAACACTTATTGTTAGATAATTTCAAGATTGAAAACATCAACCAATGCTTATAGCTACGATATTGCAATATAACTGAAGAATATCAGGAAGATCAGCAGTACTATAATAATAACAAAAATAATGTTGATAATGATTAGAGCTTAGCAATAATTGTCAGCCATTTGATTTCACTGCGAATAATTATTACCATCAACACATAACACACCGAAAAAAGCGATCTCGAAAATAAACAAGCATAATCGGTTATTGCCAACAGACGTTGGAGTGTTTACGCCACAACGAAATGAGAACATTTAGGGGAAGAAGCGAACACAACTGGAGGACGTGATTTAAAAATTCAATGAAAATCAGTCTAGGGTAACGTACGTGCGGAAATTTTTTCGAGATAGGACTCTATTTTTGATAACAGCAAAATTTCAAGTTCTCTTCACTTTGCTCCACATTAACTCTTCACTAATATCGTCAAAGACTAAACTTTCATTTCAAAGCTTAAGATGTAAAGCCAGAAAAGCGTAAAGCTTATCTTCTAACGTGGATCAGAACGCGCAACTACGCCTTATTGGAAACACTCCGCTCACCTAAAGAGCTTTCCGATCCTTCTACCACTTACATTGATCTCATCTCATTACCGGATCAACGGTATGACGACACGCGCAATATTCTTTCTGCAACATACGAAAAATATGAAAGCAATGAAAAAAAAAGATCACGAATTGAGTTATTGCTCAACGGATTCAGATTAGTGATTCATAGAGGATCTGGAAATCCAGTAGTCCACTGTAGATGCATTGCATCTATACTCTTAACATCAAGTAATCTCAGAGCATCTCTTGGAATATTCTCTCAAAAACTTTGTGAATTTTCACTCTGAAAAAAAATGGATTACTTGCAAAGAGAATATTTCAAGTAATATTGCTTCTCGTATGCATTATGAGCAGGTTTTAATCTGATTTTGTGTCGGTCGATACGATATGAAGTTTGCAGGAAGCATTTGAACGCAGTCATACAGTAGCGTTAGTGTGATCATACAATCACGATTTGTGGTTTGCTAACAGAATTAGTTATACGAGAATTAGATCTGGATTATTACCGAATTTACGGCGATGACTGCTTAATAATATTGTTGATGTCGCGACGGAGAGCGAAAGAGAAGCGCGAGAGAGACGATTCGTAAGGGACACCAAAGTGATATGTGAAAACAACCTTAAATCTGTACTTAGCTGTATATGTATAAGATGTACACGGATATCATGCGCTATCGAATCGGATGATGAAACTTGACTTTCGTATATCTCATTTGGAGGATCTCCTCCCTTTTCTGTTTGTATTATATGAATGCTTTGTGTTTCCATATATAATACAGTGTTAATACAAACTAAACGCCGAAAGTTGATGTGTTGATGTTATGACATTTATGGAACATACAGAATGTTAATGTCATGCGCATTTCGGATGGGAATCATCGACTCATTGTTTGCATGGACATCGTTCTTTACTCCATTCATTTTGTACTGTCTAATTTATTCATACGTTAATGAAATTCACATTTCACAATGTGTTTCCGTTGTCTGCCTTATATACCCGACGATAACTTGTCATCGCATTTCGTACGTTACAATGAACATGAAGGGGAATTTACACCTATGTCACCTATTTACACCTATTTACCTTGTTTGTCTTGAAATTTCCTACTCCTGCTCCAAAACACCTCGAGAACGGGCCGATCATCACCATTGCGTAGCGGAGCAACGCACTGAACGGACTGGTTTAATCGTTCGATTGCGCAGCATTCACTGGATTGTTTCCATTTCTATGGCTCATGTCTTTTCATTCTGAAATCTGCATGTGATTGGCATGAAGTTATTGAGATAAAACCGCTCGAGATAGAACTGTAATGCGCCATTTGGCGGTGGCATTTATTCACTCACGGGTTACATGGAGCACAGCTAGATATGTGGGTCCCGTGGTGTAGTGGTTATCACGCCTGCTTCACACGCAGGAGGACGCCGGTTCGATCCCGGCCGGGATCATTTTTGCCTCAAATGATCTTTTGTGTTTGTTTCGTCACTGAATGAAACAATTGTTCCCTAAGATGTGCATGTCAGGTAGACACCAAGCTGAAGTGATTATCACGCCTGATTCACACATACATGAGGCCGCCTCGATCATGATAAGAATCAAGTTTTGCAGTGAGCATTAAGACTGAACCAGGTACAAGTGCAAAATATTCAGTTTAGGCAAAAAACATTTTCTGCCGCAAAATACGATTTATTGCAGTAAAATAAACCACACGAGTGAGAATGGAACAGTGATTGAAACACTAACAAAACATCGATGCTATCGGTGTTAGCGTAATGCAGCTACTTTCAATACAAATAAAATTGCTATCATTAAAAACGATAACGCAAATACTTTCAATACAAAACGTTTTCTTGATCACCCTATGAGGTCAGCAAAATGCTCGTCATTGTTACGACTCTGTTCAATGGATTGGTATCCGGCTGCATTGAATTATGCAAATTATCTGTGGCAACAGGCATTCACTATTGCTCGGTTGTGGAATATTTGATCAGCAAATTGCTATGGATCTTGCTATGATCTCCGAAAATCGATAAACTCCTCCAAATCTTGCAAGTGCCGCTCGAAGAAAATTGAAAACGAATACTCTTTGGCCGCGACGAACAAATCGCTTCGCATTGTTCCAACGTTTGCGCAGGTGTATTTGTCGAAGATCCTTTCAAAACCACATTCAAAAGCATCACCAATGCTGGTGTTGCCGACATCAAGAGAGATCTGAACGTTTTGATGATGGTTTACATTGGTCATCGAGGTACCGTGGTTGTGAGACCACTTGGTATCGTTGATTGTGAGATCACTTGATATCGTTTATGCTATTGTACCAGAGTAAGTTACCAGCGCGGACAACTATGAAGTTTTATCTTGAGAAAGAGCGATATCCATTTATCCTCAAGAGACAGTCGATCCGCTCGAATTGAGAAATTGATTCGTTTTAGCGCAGAGAAGCGCAGTTTTTATCTTCTATTGAGTAGCAGATCCGCTTTGACGTGGATAAAAAAAAAGAATAAATGGTGAATTTTTCTTCCACAATTGATGTGAATGATCAAAAGCGAAAGCTTTATTATCAAACTACAGTTGTTAGTGTCTTTAAGTGATTTCAATCTCAAGCCCAAACAGATTACAAAGTGAAATGAGAAGCATTAATAAGCGAGATTTACGTCTCCTTGACGTTGTCATGCAACCGAGATTGAAATCACTTAAAGGCACTAACAGCTGCAGTTTGCTAACCAAGCTCTGCCGCTTTTAATCTTTGTCATCAATTGTGGAAGAAAAATTAATCATCTATTCTTCATTCTTCATCTTCGTCAAGGCGGATCCACTACTGAATAGAAGATAAAAGCTGCGCTTCGGTGCGCTAAAACGAATCAATTTCTCAATTTGAGCGGATTGACTGTCTCTTGAGGGTGAGTGGATATCACTGTTTCTTAACATGAAATTTCGTAACTGTTCGCATTTTTGCTCATTACTCGTTTTCGTACATCATTATATCAGATGCTCGAATCAACGATACCAAGTGGTTTCACAACCACCTACCTCGATGACCAATGTAAACCACCATTAGAACTTTCAGATCTTCTCTGATGTCAGCAACACCAGCATTTGTGATGGTTTTGAATGCGTTTTTGACAGGACATTATAGAAGTACACCTGCGCAAACGTTGGAACAATGCGAAGCGATTTGTACGTTGCAGCCAACGTGTATTGGTTTCCAATTTAATACGAGCGGCACTTGCAACACTTGGAAGAGTTCAACGAGCGGCAGCGCTATAAACCTGGACACAGATCAACCGCTCTATGTTCGCAATACACCGGAAATATTGGAAAAAGTGGGCCTACAAGCAATCCTTATATTACTATAGAATCAATAACGTTAAGTATTCATACAATTTTGGACAATGTCACGATATAGATAAAATGAAAACCACGGTACCTCGAACAAACTCATACGGGATTTGATAGAATCACTTGTTATGTATGAAAAGACATCCATGGTAACTGTCGCAAAATCGTGAATTTAAGCCCGGTCAATATTTCCGCTTGAAACCCTTGTCGTTCGTTAGCATTCAACTTGCATTGGTTCCATCGGTAAGAATTCCATTGCGCAAAAATCCTCTATGTGAGCGCCTACTCATAATCTTTAATTCAAACCGATTCCTACTTGTCTGACTACCCTCCCATTTCAATTGCGCGAGGTGAAATGTGTGAAAAATTTTACGTCCTAACATCATTTTGTGGTGTTCAGTGAATCATTCAAACAGTTTATTAAAATCAGGTGAAAACAGTGTTGAGATGCTCTTATACGACTCTGCCGAAAGGAATGCATATTGTGTCAACTAAAACGGCGCCAGCCATCCAGAGCAGTCTTCAAGAATGCGGTGAAAAGGCATGCAATCAGGGATCTGAAGCGTTCAGCTACCTGGATCAGTCTGGTGGTTCCGATAGCAGCGGTACTTGCACGATTTACAAATCCGTAGACGCAGTATGTAATTTCTACAATTACACGGATAACTCAGGTGTTCAATACTATTATGAATCGATCCCAATGCTTGGACAATGCATGTCGGACGGACCAAAATCAGGTAAATTATTGTTACAATCGTTCTATCATTGGGTGGAATACTCAGCAACACCAACGACTAATAATAGTCATCTCAATCCAGCCTGTCAGGTGAGTGTTAGATTACAAATCTTGATGCTCGAAGCGGCGATGTTTATGAGGCGCTGTGTTGCGGTCTCAGGTTACTTAGCTGAGCAGTGTATGACTTCATGATTTCTTCTTGTGCCTTTTGGTGTCAGTGATGCGAACGTGTGTGGATGTGACGACCATCGATTCCAGAAAAGCATTCCTTATACCACCACAACTTCCATTTCAGGTCCTTTGAAAGCATGCAAAAACCCAGAACCCTCCTCATCTGTTCACTGTTCGGTTCGTGCCCAGCAAGGTATCACCCTGTACACGTTTAAAACGGTGAGTGCTTCGATAAAATTTGGGCTTTAAACGAAAATTCTTTACTAATAGTAAGATGTCGCCATATTCCAGTGATTAAGGTGTGTACTGAACTGACTATGAATTGAATTTCATTGCAGATGAGCGAGGCATACTGTACAGAGCATCAACTTCCAGATCCGTGTGGATGTATAGCGGCGTCTGTTCAAGACGTATGCCCTATGCCCACCCTCCTCATTCTTACATCTAAAGCGCAATTGCTGACGGTCGTTAGTGAGTGGCTTGAACGACGTGTTCTCTGAAACAGAATTATCGTTGTTGTTGTTTTTTTTTGTAAATCCCAGGCGCTCAAGATGCGAAAGGCATCGACGACGCAAAAATTTGAAGTGACACTGAGTAGAGAGATGTTTGTACACAGGCGAATGGAACAGGAATATTTTTGCAGGCTTGATTCAGCTCTACGATAAGCTAGTCCCACCCAAACAACCAGATCTGCGTAAATTTGTTACCGGCCTTGATTGTTCCACTCCACCAATATGGTCTGATGGTGAGACATATAGTGTTGACAATGACTTCTGGCCCAACTTTCCGGATAATTCGGATGTGCCTTGTAATTCGGAATCGCCAGTGTCTATGGCAGTGTTCATGAACCCAACGAATGGTACATGATCAAGTTGGATACTTTCAATGCCTGTTAATAGATTCTTGTCGAGAAAATTTTGATCGTTCTTCTCGCATCTGTCCTCTTTTCCTCACTTTTCTCTTCTTATTTTTTGTTTCCCTGCATTATCCAGCATTAAACGGCATATATAAATCATCATACCATTATAAACCGAATGTAAACACTTGGAAAATATGATGGGAGTAGCCCAAAAAAGGATGGAAAGGTTGATGGTAGCGATTAAATTACGGGATAGGAAACCGAATGAATGGTTGAGAGGGGTAACGAATGTTAAAGACTTTTTAAAATGTGCAAGGGAAAGGAAAATTAAGTGGGCAAGAAAAATTGCAACAGTGGACAATAACAACTGGGCGAAGAGGTGCACAGAGTGGCAACCTAGAATCGGAAAAAGAAGTCAGTCGAAGTCGACCGAAAATGAGATGGCGAGACAATATTTGCAAAATAGCGAAATAGGTCAAACATGGATGAGAAGAGCAGTGAACTGTGATAATAGTGATAAATGGAGTGATGACTTGAAGAGGCTTATGTACGAAAGGTACAATAATAGCTGAGTAAATAAATAAATAAATAAAGTAAACACTTTCGCAAACGAAAAGCATGATTCCAGGTCAACCAATAGTGGCCAACTGCACAGCTGTGTACGACGTAGTACTTTATATGTACGACTGTGTAAGTAAATGTCATTTAGAAACAATTTTAGGTAATGAAATGCGGGCTGTTTGGATTTATCTACCTTATTGTTTCAGGACAATTGTACGTTCGCTATAGACAATGTGTAGAGAAAGATGGTGTTGTATGCAGTACTGTTTCATCGAATATGACAACATTTATCGGCGTGATTCTTACTTTGAATAAACTTTTGCTCTCTGTTCCTTTGTAAAGCATATGGCTGGCACAGTTCAGGAGCGGTAATTTCAGCGAACTTGTGTTTGAGGCTTTCTTCATTGAGCCTGAGGGCAGGACCTTCACAGGGCCGAGCAGGAGGTTAAGCAGACAATGAATTCCCAGTCTCGATACTGCAACCTTTAGAGTCGTTGGTAAATGCAGTGATGTGCACTCGAATACAACGACATTTACTAACGATAAGATGACATTCTAACGCTTATCGTGAATAAACCTTGGATCTGTTTGCATTCGTAGCTAGTGTTTGCATGGGATCTCGAGAATCCCGAATCCAGCCTTCTGCGCTCCAACCCTGTTCCCACGACACATGTTTCCGGGATTCACGGGACTCGCGGGAATCATACGGCAAGTCATTTTGCGCGAATTTGATTGTCGAACAACTGCTGTCTCCAATCATCACCACTACATATTTAGAGTCGTTCACCGGAATTTATTTCGGAACATATTTTTCCTTACATAATTCCACCGGATACGATGTGAAATCTAAATGATCAATCAAGCAATTGGTGAAATCATAAAATTCTCATAATCACAACCGCGTCAGTGATCTAGTTATCGACAGTGGGATATATCTGACAGATGAACGGAACTCTGTCATATTGTCTCAGTTTATTTGACCAATACGCGAAACCAGCCGCACCGTTATTGGCATTTGTCGTTGTTTGCAAGAACACGTACTGGAAGCCAGAAGAGGGTTTATAGAGCATATTCACTGAGCCTGAAATGACCCGTCAACCAGAGGAGCATGAAAAGTACAGCGGAATTTTATTCCGTAAAAGATCAGCTGATCACTTGTTACTTACACATCGAGCGGTTGTTTTGTTGATCGCGGTTAGCGATCGGCGGAATGTTTATTTTGTAGAGTTATGAATATTTATCGGATTGGTATTTAGCTACGTTTAATTGTGCAAAGTATTCACGGCAACTAATTAAATACTCGGTTGTGCTCACTTGGCCTGCTCGCCTAGCCAACGGGGTGGCTGAAATCAAGGCTAAAACAATGCGCACGGAAACGCGAGCATTGTGGCCAGCGACGTTACAAACGTTTGATAGCCTGGCCAATTCAGGTAATCCAGGTAAAAAAAGATCAGCTACGAGCCAACGCTTGGAGTGGGGAGATGTTATCCAATCACATTCCAAAATTCACTGACGGACACTGATTCATCTAATTCGCAGCATCTCTCTTGGAAAGCTGTACCATGAAGATGAGAAAAGCGTTAAGCTTTGGCCTAAGAGAGCGTCAAAGTTTAGTTATAATAGAAGAGTTCACGAACCTCCTTTTTCCGCATACCAACGATAGTAGTCGGTCGCTGTGCCGTCAGTCCATGCCCACTGTCCGTTGACATACTGGAGCCCGATCAAGAAAGGACCCCATTGCTCCAGTTCTCCTCGAGGTTGATTGTACTGATATTGCATCATATGCCTTGCCATTTCTTAAAGTTCACTGCTATTTCATTCACTTCAAAACAATCAGTTAGGTGATTTGGAGCATGTGAGTCTTCAAGCAACTTCAAGCGTCATCATAAATCCCTATTTTCTTCGGGACCCAAACGTTCTCAACCAATCAACGACGATGCTGTCCAGGAGCTGTCCTGGAACGATATGCTCCTCCCTACTCTTCAACTAGGAGATCGAGAACGCCAAATTGGAAGCCTACAAGTGTTTTAGTGCTCAGTTCCGATTAAGTCTTCATCGCACGTGTCTATTATTCATATTCATTGAGGCATTCTAATGAATATCCACACCAGAACTTCTTCTGGCTATTGAGCCAGAACCCAACAAGGGGAGCTTACTAAAACCTGGTGAGTAGTAGCGCAAAATGATTATTGGGCTAACTTGCTAGATATGTATTCACACGATCGTTGTGTATGGATGGTAGGTGTCCTCCTTCTCTCATGCACGCAGCTTCGGCTTCTGGTGGTGTGAGTGGCTGCATGAATGCCTGAACGGAAGCGCTAATTAGAGTCGAGTTCTTTTTGAGACATTAACTGAGCAACAACGACTTGAGGACAAGCGTACCTTATAGCATGTGCTACCGATAAGTGTGTAGTTCTCTGGACAGACAAGAATATCACCTGAAGAAAAAAAATTGTCGCGACTAGCGCGAAAAGTCAGCATTACAAAGAAGATAGTACTTAAATCAAATAGAAATGCTTGAGCAATGGGCCGATAGTGTAGTGGTGTAACGATGCTGGGCTTTGAGGATCCGACGATCTGTTCAGAAGGCATGAATTCGATTCAGAACGCGTCGGTCCAACATCTTTCACAAACTTAGATCTCATTCAAGAGATAATCAAGAGGGCTTAGTTTCGACAAAAGTGTTACATTGTGAAAAATGCTTCAGCATGCAAGCTCCAGTCATTGCGGATTAAATGTGGATCAAATGTTCAATGTAATCCGTCCAATTTGATAAGGTTAGCGGTTTAATTTGTACAGAATCTAGTGAACTATTCTGATGAACCTATTGTTTTATCGTGAGTGTGTGCTGAGCAGAATTTTCGTCTTATGTGAAAAATATTCTCACTATCAGTATATGAAATCTTGCATGGAACTGCTTCGCCATTAAGTGAATCCAAGGTGGAACCATATCTAGATTGCAGATAGGCTTAGCCAGTGACCGACTCATTTCGCGACAAAAACTACCATATCGGAGTGAGAAGAGCTGGTGAGAGCAACTTTTGGCTAAGATTGAACCTACGATATTCGCACAGCAGTGGGAAGTGTTGTTGCTCGCCATTTGCGTCGTTGAAGCCAAGCGTTGCCGAATCCAAATGCTCCAACGTTACAATATTCTCCGGTGGAGCCTCACCAGCGTTGTTTGGCTCACCGTTCAGCCACAGATCAGCGTTCAGTTCACCCTTGAAATGATCGACATCTTATGATACATGATGCGAAAGGTTTTCACTGCATTGCGATATCACGCACTCACAAAGAGGGATGATCATGCCAGAATGGTCAATGATTCATAATCTCCCTCCAGATCTTCTTTATCAGCATTCAAAATATTTGGCAGCAAGGATTCGAACTGTTTGAACGCAATTCAAGGATTCATACATACTGGGCGAAAATGATCAAATGAATATGTCACTGACAATGAGAGTCTCAAACCATTCCACTGAGAACACCATATGGAAGCCAGGTAACTGTTTACTTCTGTAAGTCTATATTTCCACTCTCTGTCAACTGGTCAAATGCTGGTTATTTAAAAGATTTGACTCAAGCACGAGCTGATCAGTGTGGCTGACCTGTTTTTCACCATTCGCATCAATATAGAACCAGTTCTTGTGATGTTCAGGGTCCTGATAGGTGCACAAGCGATCGCCGCAGTTCGATGGAGGATCCTCTTTGGCACCAATGAAGTATCGTCCACGTGGCTGCACTCAACACTATTATTCAACAATTCCACTCTGAGAAGTTTTCACCACAACACAAGTCAGCATTCAATTTGAAATGTTGGCTTTCGGATTTAGAAGACTGTCCAGGACAGATAGTGCTAACTCAAAGTGGCTGTGTCAGAACGAGATTAAGCCCTGAATTAGGACGACTACTAGCAGCATGTTGAAAATAGGCAAATTGACTCTTTCCGCTGGTGCGCTGTTCAGTCGCGCTATTTCAGAATTTGGGAGCAATTAAGCATTGCGTTGGTGCACTCACCGAATATTCAGTGTTTAAATAACATTAAATAAGGCACGATCTAGGTCATTAACACTGAAACACTGAAGTGTGAATGGACAACGAGACTAGATTAAGGTAGCGAAACCGAAACCACTATTCGAGCCTGATTCAGCACAACTGAATAAGTGTGAAAGGCTCGTCGAGGAACCGGTAAGAAGGCAGCTCTTCTTGTTATGGTTTATCCTCAGTTACGTATCACTCAAAATCACACAGTTCGTAACTACGGTAGCAGTGGTCCACAGCTACCGTGCTTCATTGTCCTTTCGATGGTCTGTGAATCCTTCATTGCTCTTTCTTTCCCCCCACCCCCTCCCCTCCGGCCACAATAACTTACCATCTCACTGGAATCTAATGTCAGAAATAATTTCCCGACCTCATCCATTACTCCCTGACACCCTTAGATTACCCAAAAATGGGTAATTTACTCGTATGGGGTCTTTGGTACACGGCATTCTGGAAACGGCCTGCCAGAAGGCATTTGCTGATCTGAGCGAGATAGGAGAGAGCCGTAAGTGAGCATCACACCTCAATAACTTCCTCCTTGATCAGTGCGTCGATTTGTGCTCGTGTTTTGATGAATGCCAAACGTCCCTTGTAACCGGCCAGGCTATCGCAATGTCGATGCAGCTTGTACCATTCTTTCAGCGATGTCGAATAGTGCTTTGAGGTGGTCGCAAAACACGAATTGCCATGGTAAACGCTTGTGGTTTGTGTTTTCAAAAATATGCACTTCTTCTCTAAGGCGGTGTCAACTGCAATACAAACAAATTCACTCAATCGGACGATAGCGCAGATGAGACGAGCTGAATGATATTTTAAAAGTTTCATTAATTCACTTATTTTCACAATAAATCCTATGGAGGTCATGGAGATGCTTTCAAATTCGGCTCTCAATCAGCGCAACTAATTAATTCAATCACACATATCACATTGTCATAAACTATCACTGATTCCGTAGTTGAGTCCCTAGTGCTCTGTATGCGCCGATTAAGCAATTCAGCAGAAGCATGAACATATTTTGCGTTTGGTGAGATAAACCGTATTAAATGATCATGAAGATTTCGATAAATTATGAATCGAAAAGCCGTTTTCACTGCCAAATGATCAAAATTAGGTTTCCTGAACCGATCCTGAACGGGGCAGTGCCTTTTCAGCAAAAGCAAATAGCAGTTTCATTCACAATTCACTGTATTCTCGTTCTTGCAGGGCCGAAAGTGTTTCACATTTTAGAAACTCGTCAGCAATACTGGGTCCCACATCAGATAGTGTGAAAACAGGTCGATGCTAGCAAGCGACTGAACATCAGTGGCTTGGGAATGTTTTGATTCCGGAAGGTGCATATAGGATACCTGATTGAAACGGTTCACTGAACACAACAACGATAGCGAATGAGAGCGCCGTGAAAAATGTTCGAAGGAGCCACATAACTGCAAACAGAACGTTTGACTGTAGTGTTCTACAATCCATTTCGTTGATCGAACGGAAGTTTGTAGAGCTTTCAACACAATTATTCTACAAAACGTGACTTTGACCACATAACTGTGGATATTTTGATTTTTTTTTTTTGGGGGGGGGAACGAATTTTGTGAAAGCATTTTGAAAATTAATCGACTACTAATTTCACGACAACTAATTAATTATTCGATTGTGTTCGGTTGACCTGCTCGCCTAGCCAGCGGCTAGGCGTAAACTGAGGCTAAACGAATGTGCACGGAAACATTGCGAGCATTGTGGCCAGTAACATTACAAATGGTTTGTTAGCCTGCTTGCCAATTCAGGTAATCCAGGTAATTTTGAAAATTAGGAACTTCTAACAGTCAAATTATGAGAACAGAAACTGCCTTAATTCAACCAGCGAATTTCCTTTCGTCACATTATATTACAGTATAAGAAATGCAAAAAAAGGAAGCTATGCATGAGACGACTTAAAATTCAGTGCGTTGAGCAGACATCAAATTATGAAAGCTAAAACCGTGAAGCAATATCCTAGTGCACAACGATGCAGCATATCAAATCATTCTGCTTGACTGTCGTAACGTCGGTCAGCCAGCCAACCCTTTTGCACTAATCATATTCAGAGCAATAAAATTGAAACGATTAAATTGCTTGAGCGCCGATGGTGTGCATTTTAATCGTTCAAAATTCTTTAGAATGACGACTATTCGGTGAAGATGAAATTAATGTTAACATAGAATGTGCTAATATCAAAAATCCATAATGAGCACAATATTGCGGCGATTGCGAATTTTCTTCGAAAACAAATTTTCTCTGATTGTGAGCCGTTTCTTCCTTAAACACTCACCGATGTTCAAATGATGTCGTCTACTAATGAGTGCTTTTCAGTTTCACTTCATCTGTCGCTAAAACTGAATTTAAAGTGCCAAACGTTGATAGAAAACTGAATCAGTTGGTAAGGCCCATTTGGACTGGACTGGAAACAACTGAAAAAATCGTTTGTGGAACGCTGAGAAGCTTCACTTTTGAGTAGAAGACGGGTCTACATAGGGGAGAATTACCCGTTTTTGGATAACTTAGAGGTGTCAGAGGGGTAACGGAGCGGATCGAGAAGTCAGTTCTGACGTCATGACCCTGGAAATAGTAAATCATTGGGGATGAGTAATGACGGCCTGTCAAACCATCGAACAGGGAGGGGGGATTAAGAAGCGCTCGAACAGAGAGGGGACAACTGGTGTAAATCTAACTATAAAAGAATAGCCTGGAATTGTTTTAGATTCAGAATCTCTCCGGGTGCTCAGCCTATTTGCATAAATTACCAGTCAAAATTTATCCCAATGAATCAACTCCCTATCATCACCATCGCATATGATGCTGTCTGACATTCGAATGGAATCGCACTTGCTAGATCGCTGGGAATCTACAACAATACCCCAATTAAAATGGACAAAAAATGGCACGAGTGCGGCTGAAAATGATGAAAATGCTCAAAGTTTTATTCATGAAATATCCAGAAAACGTACATGGACTTGCGATAGATTATAGCGGTTTCGTAAGGAAACTATCAAATAAACGCTATAACAGAGAAGTCATTCACATGCATGTGTATCACGTGCGTTACATCGGCATTTTTAAACAATATTTGACTGAACACTGACTGCATTCTTTTTGAAACCGATCTCAATAATCCTCATGCAAATGGACAAGCCAGCGCCATTTTCGAGAATGGATCCGAATTGAGAATCGAATCTTCAGCAGTTGCTGATCACTTACTTGATTCATTTCATCGATATAATATGAAAGAACAAATAAGCGATGGTAACATCGCTGGAAGAATTGATCTTTTGATGGCGATTTTCAGCTAGAAAATTTGGGATTAAGGCGGCGGATATTGAACGCTGCAGCTTCGAGTTTCATTCGAGGTGCTGAAGGTTTCTCAGTGTTCTACTGTAAACTCTACTTGATTGTACATGCATTCCGAAACTTTCGGACTAAAACTATCCAATTTTCTGGCACCGAACGAAATTCGGCTTTCACCAGCGAATATTTTGCATTTGTCTCGAAGTTTGGCGCAACGATAAGCATTGATATTGATAATGCATCGACTCCACAGGTCTTCTGAAATAGTGCAAATAAGTTTCATCTGCATATTCTGAATTACGAATTATGAATGAATAAATGCTACAAGATTGAAGCAAGACAGCCATTACGAATAAAATGACGCGCAACAATTAGTCTTGCACAAAACTATTTCTTAAAGAAAGCTGGTCACAAGCTCTCCAATATAAAGTACTTTCGGCAGATATTACATATCGTGAAATAAGAGAAAATGACAAGGCATTAATGATAACAAATTGACCATCCTGCGCATGAAGTGTAGTCATCCGGAGCACAAATCTCCTTTGAAGTGTGATTTTAAACGAAATCATGCTGGATTGCAGCTATTGCAGACCATAAATAAAGCAACACTCACGAGCGAGAACGCATTTTGCAACATGTTGATACATTTTGTATGCTTTTCGAGAGTTTTGCGGCAGTGGAGCGTTCAGTTGTTTCGTACACTCGGATTCCATTTTCAAGCAGTCAGCCTGACCATGATAGCGCTCACACATGCCGAAGAGACCATCTGAAAAGAATCGCTCGCATTCATATGAGAAGGAAATGTTTCCAAATCTTGTAACATGTGGTGACTGTCTGCTTGGTATCGATCACCTTGCCCTCCTAATCAAACATCTAATCCAACGGTATCACAGGAGAGGGAAATTACCCATTTTAGAGTAATTTGAGGATGTCAGGGATGATGGAGGGGTTGGGAAATTAGTTTTCACGTTATGTGTGGGAATAGTAAATTATTGTAGCGGTTGAGGGGGCGGAGGAGGGGAGGGGAGGATAATGACGGCCTGTCAGTCCAACGAAGAGGGTAGTGAATCACCGGGACGTGAGGACACTGTCCTAATGCAACATTGAAGTAGATAAACCTAAGTTTATGAATGACTGAGCTGGATTTTAGGCAGTTGCTGATCGGCGAACACGAATATTCTGGCGACTTGTTCAAAGTTCAAAACGATTGCCAGGCTAATGTCAAAGGATGGAAGGACGGTGAAACTCCATCAGGCCAGTGCCTCTTAAACTCTGCGCCGTAATTACCATGCGGTCGGATGGTTAGCTTATAGGATTCAAAGAAAACTTATGGCAAAATTGAAACTTGCTTGCTCAGCGCATTAGATTCGTTGACTTTGCAACGGAGTTCTCTAGTGGTTCGCCTTAAACGTGTAGAACTGGACTCATTTATAGATTTACCAAGCAAACGGGCTCATGGATAACCTATTCATCCAGAAATGCTGGCTACGATGTGCCTCGTAGCAAGCAAATGGAGTGAAAAAAGAAATTGCCACGAAACCTCGTTTGATGCACTCCGAAACGGACGGTTCGTATTTTCGATCGGCTCGATTCGGTTGTTTTGGTGCCTCTATCGCAAACGCTTTGAGACATTCGTCTTCGATCACATCACAAAACTCCTCATCATGCCTCTCAACGCATTGTCCCCATACGTTACCTAAATATGCGATCCTGACAACGATAAATGAGGCAGTTGATCAATCAGTGTTTCCATCGTTTCAGCTAGGTATCAGGACTTCAAGCGTTTTTCAAATCTTATCCATAACTTATTCAAGTTCTTGTAGCAAAACTGAAACGACTAATTCGTTTCAAGAAAGTCCAGCAAACTGATGACAACAGGAGATTGGCGAAAGCAAATTACAATGATGAGTGGCGAACCTGGATAGTCAGAATCCAATATATCATAGTCTAACGATGAGATAACGTTGTGTAGAAACACAATTAGCAATAATACAAAGTATGGTTGCATTATTGTTGTTTTATCTACAATGAAGGTGATCAGTGATTTTTGGATATTGCATCGAATGACACAGCTTGATGAAATATGTGATCCGATTGGGGTGACGTTAACAGCAAAAATACGCAACGAGTTGAAATTGCAATGAAAAAATCGCATGAGATGGGAAAATATGACCAATAAAAAGTGCTGAGAATCACTGGTAGTTTCTATTGAAGAGTATGCAAGCTTCCCTTGAGCTGTGTTCAGTTCTGAACACGGCTGACACTCTGAGGACAATGTTCCTCGGTCAAAAATGCTGTGCAAATGGACAAATATACGTCCTAGAACAATGTTGTGGTATAACTGATGATTGCGTGCAATGAACTGAACCCGTAAACAGTTCATCGTCAAAAATCTTACAATTAGCATTTTCATTTCATATGACTGCTAGATCGGATGCTGAACACACATACGATTAATATAACAGGAATTCGGCCACTAGTCTGACAATGTATTGCAGATTGATATGATAGAATTGAAATTTTATGATGACAATCTGCCGAACAATACAGGTTAGAGGTGATATATGTGGAGATAGTTGCTTGTAATCGCATATCAGATGCCGTTCGTATCGTCTGATGATGACAGCAGTGCTGATCAAATTGATTGCTGTGATGATGAGAGCAGGTGTTCGGTTTTTAACAACGCAGTGACTGCAAATCCCTTTGTCCTTTGCATTGATTCGCGAAAATTTTGGTTTCGAGTTGGTGATTGCAGATGAAATTTTTCTGTATGCGATACTTCATGATAATGAAGCGGTCTGTGAGCAATTTTGTCTGACAGCTGAATTTTTTATTTATTTCCACTGAACAGTTGGAAGCGACTCTCAATGTTAGACAATGTTTTATTTTTGTTTGCAATTATGTTAGTGTCTCATTTTATTGATATGTCAGTATATCAGTCGTTGAATGGGGTCAAAATCTGATTATGATAAAAGATTATGGTGTCGCGGCGAGCGCGATAAGCCTAAGCCGGCAATAAATGATGTGAATGAGTTGAGAGCAGCCAGCATGTATTTTAATTGAATTTGAAATGAGCGTCGTGCGATGGATCAGTGCTGTGCTGAGGTCACGTTTGGATTTAAGGATCCGATCAGTTCAGAGGGCCTGTGTTCGATCCCACACGCTCCAAAATATTTGTGGTGTTCCGTTGTCGTTGTTCAAGATATTTGTGAAACTGGATGGAAAGTGAAGAGTGCCTAATTGAGACAATCCAATTGTTGTCGAGTTGAAATTGGCGCATAAAAATTGCTGTAACAAGAGAGCCCATAAAAATGTATCGCGAATCACGGCACCACTTTAATCCTCAACCAGAATTGCGCTTTCAGCCAAGTTAGATAGCCGTTTCTTGGAGTTGGAATCTTTCTTAGCCACAAAAATGTGTGATCATTAATCACATAGTTTTGTCTGATGTGTTCCGTGACCGGTCAATCTACGTAGAGCCATCTAGCCAAACGACCGTTTGCCTAAAGACACGTTGCCCAACGGACAGTTTGCTTAACTTAAGGTTTTTAATGGATATTGCGCTTAACTGTCCGTTAGGCAAATTGTCCGTTAGGCAAACTGTCCGTTAGGCAATGCGTCTTCAGGCAAGCTGTTCCTTAGGCAAACTGTCCGTTAGGCAATGTATCTTCAGGCAAACTGTCCGTTAGGCAATGCGTCTTCAGGCAAGCTGTTCCTTAGGCAAACTGTCCGTTAGGCAATGTATCTTCAGGCAAACTGTCCGTTAGGCAATGCGTCTTCAGGCAAGCTGTTCCTTAGGCAAACTGTCCTTTAGGCAAACTGTCCGTTAGGCAATGTGTCTTTAGGCAGACTGTCGTTAGGCTAAATGTCTTTAGGCTGATTAAACGGGTACCGATGTGTTCAATCAATTCACTTATAGTTAATATCAAAACAACATTCAACCGTTCGTGACTTAAAGCGATCATCTGTTCGGCATTCGATCGCACTGATCAGCAGTCGTATTACATCGATCGACTCGTGTTCCAAGCCTTCCTAAACATTCTCGTTTCCCATCAGATCTGTCTGCAAATTTGATCACTCGTACACAGTATCCGTTCACTCACTCATCAACAGTGATGAAGAACTGTGTGAACGTGTATATCGATATCGCATCCAAACTGCACATTCGAGTACGTGGTACTTTGGGATGGAAATTGTTTATGTTTGGTTTCGGATTTCAAATTTGGCGTTCAAAAACAACTCTGGCTCGTCTACCTACAATGAATGAAGCAAACTCTCATCGGTTCTATTCTAAATAAGCACCCACAAATGCATTTCATGCGTTCGTTTTCGACTGTAGCCCGTTGAAAGTTACGATTTTAAAAATTGCGCCTAGCGAACCCCTTCGCATCACCGTAAAGGTCGCTGATGATTTTATGGACATAAAATCATCAATGATATAAAATTACATTGGACAGATGGACATAAAACTATCAAGACACTTTGTCACAACCCTGTGGCTATTGTCCTCCCCGATACGGATGATAGTTTTGCTCATAAAACGTTAAAAAGATAAAACTAACAAACTGTCATGTTTGTAAGGCTTTATTAAAATAAGAAACCAATGAACAGTGCGCGTAGAGCAGATATCGACATCATCAGCCGGAAATCAACATCAGGAACAGGTAATCTACAGCCAGAACACAAAATGAACCCCATCAGCAATAGAAAGTCCGCATCAAATCAATATCATCAGCACAAAATTATCAAAATAAACAAAACAAAACAAGCAAATGAATCGAAAGGCTGAATTAAAAATGTTCCTGCTATTTAAAAATGATATCACAAATAATTTGATGCTCATTTATTCGCCTTATGTGTGCGGTCAGTAGCGTATAATTGAGCAATATGGAATTCAAGCATTACTTGAGACGTTCGATAAATGCCATCAATGCTGATCAAGTACAGTTTCATTACGTGCTGGTTGGCCAATCACTGATCAACACCTGAATGCTGATCTCCGGATGTCTATTCGAATAAGGTGATTCTCATTCGAAACACTCTTGGTAGCTACATCCGTGGTGAATCTCACTTCTGCTGCTCTTTGCCGTTGACTAGATGATGGTGTTGGAGTTTTTTTGTCAGCATCAGTGAGTAGAATGTACTGCGCAATGGTCGAACTGTTCGTGGTGCAGATGATAATCGTGCAACAGATCATCGATCATCTGCACTGCTTTTGCCTTTGATTTCTCACAAAAATTCAATCAACAAGAGGAGAACGTGTATTCACGCACCAAACCATAAACCAGGTGTAACATTAGGAAACGTAATTGAAAATGTTGGAAGGATATTAATTCACACAGGCGATACAGACCAGGACTCGTCGGGTGGAAACTTTGTGGTTGGAGAAGGGCGCCAAGGTTGATCGGGAAGGGAATCCAGCAAGATACTCCGGGAACGAAATTCTCCGTCCTATAAGATTATAACGTTTTTGGGAGGAAAATAATTGAAAATCTTGAAATCACATTAAAATACTTCGCATAGTGCAACGGATGAGTGAAAGATGTATCCGATGATTATGGAGACAAACGTGATCAGAGAAGCCAAATTGAACAATCCAAAATAAAGAGAGAGTATCACTGGAAACATTTCGTGAATGTTCGATCGTTTATTCGTATGTGATCGAATAGCACTTAAGGGAACGCTGACACGCTGATTTCGAGGACAACCGTCTTTAAGCGCAATCAACAGCGGATCGATTTATTCGGCAAATTTTCTCATCCCTGAAAAACGGATTCGATAATTAGAGACGTTGCGAGACGAGATCAATGAACTGAAAACTTTTACTGATTCTGTCGTAACTGAGATATGTGTTCCCAAATTTGTTGAATTTTTGCACAGAATGTAACTGAAGAAAAAAACTCAGAAGAATGTTTTCTCAGCTAAAGTGTAACAGCGATCAAGTGAAGCGGTTTTCTTGATTCCCGTTCACATCGCGCAATTTGCTCTCAAACCCAGAACTATTCAGAAAATTGAGATGAAAGTACTACGTACCTCGCTTAATGCATCGTGCCTTTCCTAGTGAATCATTTTTTCCCCTAAAACGCCAGTCGCATCTGGATACTATTTCGGCGCACTTCTGCATTCCAAATCTGGTCACACAACCGATAACAGTTCCACCCAGAATCGCATCTTCAATTGTCAGCAAAATTCTCAATTTTCGTCAACTTCTAAGAAATCCAAAGAGAAAAACGCTCACTCACTTGGGGAACGTCGATCAGCGTTGAGCGAATGCGCGAGCAGAAGCAAAATGAGCACTTGTAGAAACATCCTAAAAGCATACGCTAGGTTACAATAGAATCTCAATGCTCTTGTGCGCTAATGTGTGGATATCGTTGCTCATCATGTCACTGTCAAATCTGAGGTTAGACGGATATTGTCGCATAATTCAGTGTTCGGTTTGATGCCAGCCGAGAGGTGAATGATGCGAATCGGTGCGTCAGAGACCGAGCAAACCATTCCGAATATCGCTTTCAGTACCGCAAGCGATCCAGTTCGAGCAAAACCGCCTGATTCAGATCGTGCAAAATCTGGATCGAATCGATCACATATTCGAACATCCCATTGTCGAAGAAACGCAGACACACCTCAGAAAACACTTCCACCGGAGCGGCCAATTCCAATGCTCCAGCGACGAATGGTTCCTTGTTGAAAACATTGCTCTTATATAGCCTCATGAGAAACAAAATTATGCAACAACTCAGCAATCGTAGTAATTACTCAAAACATACTATTATTCTATGTACTGAAATGGAAATTCTAATAGTAAGTATTGAAATTATTTATTGTTACTTGGACGTCGAATGGTTGTTCTGTCATCGCCGCGGCATTAAAGAAACAGTATAAATTGCGGGGAATACCAATGCAATGCAGTGGTTCAATTTGCATGATTAATTTTGCATAAGTCATTTGCAAGTTATGAATTATTACTCCGATCGCTGAGTTGTCGCATAATTTCGCTTCGGATGAGGCTATATAAGACCAGTTTTTAGGTCAAAAAAGCATTTGTTGGAGGAACGCTGGGATCGGCAGCCCCAGTGCAGGTGCTTGGGGAGGTGTGTTAGGTTTCTTCGAAAAGATAGACTGTTCGGGTCTTCCTAGCCCAGATTTCACCTGAGTCAGTGGTTCAATTCTAACTTGACGATTTGCGATAGCCATTTTTAAGGCCTAAGCTCGTTTGTCCATATCATGAAGCATTTATTCGTCTTTGACGGATAGGTGTCGGCTGTGGAACGAACAGAATCGACCAAATCGCTAATTTCTGCATTTGCGATCAGCTCTTGCATGTTGCGCTTCTACTCTTCGCCACTTCTACTCTGAATGCAGACAAATTACCCATTAAAAGCGATGCTGGGAATGGTTTGCTGAGTCTTTGACCATCTGATTCGCAGTCTTTCACATCTTAACACGCAGCAAACTGGAAACTGAATAAAACACGATAAGTCACGTACAAGTTAAGATCTGATAGTGACAGGATGAGCAACGATGTCCTCGCATAAATGTATAAGTGTACAGAGATTCTATCGAAACGTTGAACATCATGCTTTCAGGATGCTTCGACAACTGCTCATTTTTCTTCTGGTCGCAAATTCCATCGATGCTGATAAATATTCCCAAGGTGAGTGAGCGTTTTTGTCTTAATTTCACTTCTTTGAAGGTGACAGAAATTGAAAAATTTGCTGACAGCTGGAGAAGTGTTCATACGCAAAGTTATGTCGAAATGTCGCGAGGATTTCACTTCTGGCCAGTGCGACAAGTTGTATTCAAAATGCAAGGATCTTTACAAGTGGAACCTAAGAATAGGCTTTTGTATAGAAAAAGGTAAGTCCTTTTTAGATTTGCGATCACTTCACAAACATTTCTCAGTTAGAAGGCAAATAACCCGCGGCGAAATGGACTCAAGATGACCGCTTCACTTCATCGCCGTTATGTTCTAGCAGGGAAAGTTCATTCTGCGCTTCTTATCAGCTCCATCTTGTGAAAAAATTCAAGAAGTATCAATACCCTTTGCATCATCACAGCTATGAGATACCGTCAGTGAAAATCATCAGCTCGCCGGTCACGTCTCGCAACATCTCTGATTATCGTTTTCTTTTTTCAGGGCGTCTCAGGATGTGGTGCGTAATAAGCCCAATTAATGAGATCTCCAAACTGCTATGTAAAAGAGATTGGTTCTAGTTGCACTAAGAAAACAGTTGTGTTGTTGTGTGATGCCGTTGTTTGCAGCATTCAATTAGTTTATTGTTCGATATGATTTTCAATGTGATCAAATGCCAAGCATTTTAATTGTAGTTTAATAAATCTCAGTTATTCTCTTCGATGTACCATTCAATGTTATGAATAAACGTTCGAACATTTGAGAACTATTTTCAGAAATTTTGTTCATTTTGCGGTGTTCAATTAGGCTTTTCCAACCACGGTTGTCCCCAACGGCTAATTGATACATCTTCAATTCATCAGTCGTGCTCTATGAGTATTTGTCCAATCTGCGCAACAGGTTAAACTCTGAAGGCAATGCTCGTGAGGTAGGATGCAAACTGTTTGCCTTCAGTCTCACAGCTCCACCGTGCTATCCGCTGAGTGAAGAGAACACGCTAATATTCATAAGGCAAAATCGGCTTAGTATCGTTTTCCATCAGTTCAAGTGGGCGCGCATGAAAAACCTGCTCACATGAGGTAACCGTCACTGTTTTATATCAGATGCCAACCATTTCCTGATGGGCGGAAAATGATTCGATCACATTGGTCATATTTTCAACCACTCGGCGGACACTGAACGGTCTCCGCGGGAGCTCAGAGCTACAGATCAAGACTGATAGCAGAATTGTAGAAATGATGCATCGAAGGTCGCATAGACTCTGAACTCGTTATTTTGAAAGAAACTGTTGAAAACAACATGAGTGATTTTGCATAATTCATTTGCATGCTTTGAATAACTGCTGTGATTGCTGAGTTGCTGCAAAATTTTGATCTAGGTGAGGCTATATAATGCCAAGCTTTGCATCGAAGAACCATTCGTTGCCGGCGCTTTGGTATCGACTGCACCGGTGGAAGCGCTTGGCGAGCTGCGTTTCTACATCAATTGGCTGTTAGAATCTTCATCGTCCAGATGTCACCTGAATCATTCCTTCAACTCTAACTGGACGATTTGTGTAATTACTTCCGAGGCATAAGCCCGTTCGTCCATATCACGAAGCACTGATTCGTCTGTGACAGATAGGTGATGACCGGCGAACGAAGAGAATCGACTGAATCGCTACTTTTTGCATATGCATTGAGCTCTTGAATGTTCCACTCGTTTCATCTTCCGTACGCTTGCTTGCGAAGACTTACTGAAAGCGTGCAAATTGCCCATCGATGAGATATTCGGGATGGTATGCCTAGTCTTTTACTGACTGATTACCATACTTAACATCTCAGATCGCAACAAATCGGAAATTGAATTACACGATAATCTACCTACAACCTGTAATCTGAGAGCGACATGATAGGCAACGATATCCACACATTATTGTATAAGTGCACTGAGATTCTATCGAAACGTTGAGTTTACTTCCAGAATGCCCATACAACTGTTCATTGTCCTTCTGCTCGCAGATTTGACCAATGCAAATCTGATCCTTGGTGAGTGAGCGCTTTTTCGTTGAATTTCATAGGGGTTAACAACATTGAAAAACTTGCTGATATTTGAAGATAAAATAATCCATGCTATTATGGACGCATGTGAAGATATGTATGGAGATTTGGGCTGCGGAATTGTTCGCGACGAATGCAAGGAGCTTACATTCGCGAGATTTGGTGAAGATATACCAATCGAAGTAGCAAAATGTATTTTTGAAAGTTTGTCCTTCTTGTAGTTTAGATTATTTTCCACAACATTTCTCGATTTATGATCAACTAACGCAATCGAGAAAACTTATCAGTTCCGTCTTGTGGAAAAATTCAGCATATTTGGAAACCCACTGCATTACCACCGCTACGATACATTCAGTGAAAATCAACAGGTCATCGATCATGTTTCGCAACATCTCTGATTATCAATTCGTTATTTTTCAGGGATGAGAGAAGTAAAACATTATACCGGCTGGTAGTATTGCTTTGAAAAATGATTGCCCTCCTGTTCGGCACGAATTCACAGCAGTCCCAATGATTCACTAGTGTTGTTGATTATCAGTTGTTTTGTCCAGTGTTCTTTCAAGTGCTATTCTACCTCATATGAATAAACGATTAAACATTATAGCGAAGTGTTCAGCGGTACTCTTTTTTTGGATTGTTCGATTCGGCTTTTCCACCACGGTTACCCCATTGCTCACGGGATACAACTTCCACTCACTGCTCGACAATGCATACACCGTTCTGAGACCTGAGAATATGCGTGAACCAAATCATCCAGGAAAGCATGGAGTTGCTTGGCAATCTTAAAGATGCAGTTGGCATTGTTTGTGATGTTGACTGACACTGTTCGCGATGTTACTTGTATTGCTGGTGCAAAGGCGACAATTAATAATATGATTTATCCACACAATAAATAAAGACGACAATAATGGTTGAGTAGAGTGAAAATACACTGACAGTTGAGTGACGAAATATGCCGATGATGGCTCGTACACAACAACAACACTGGATACACGAACAACACACTGACTGACTAGTACAGAGGAACTGATATAACCGCACTGAGCTACTTATATAGTGATTGAGATTAGCTGATCACAAAACAACAGTCACGAGTTGCCAACGGTGGCCAGAGAACACACGACGTACAAAGCACTATAGAGAGACACACAATAAGCCGCAAGCAATGAACAAGAGATCATCAGTTTATCTCAGCATCATCCTTCAGGCTTAAAGGTGCTACTCAAAACCTTGCTGCAGAACTGTTTCATTGATCACGTCACAATGATCAATTATGCACAGTTTGGCTGAATTATAGAATCGCTGAGGCAGTTTGAGATGTCTTCAGAAAATTGGTTATATCTCTTTAACTATGCAAATCCCTCGACAACATATATACTACTCTTAAAGCTGAGAATCTGCTAAATACGATGGTAAAAAGAAACTAGGGTATTGCTGAGCAAACTTGAGAGTACGGCTGTTTGAAAATAATGCTCCAGATATTCCAATAGAACTGTTTAATTGATATAACTGAGATCAAACGTGCACTGTTTGGTGGCCCATGAGCGGAGGGATCACCAGTCTAGTGCAACGCAACAAACGTTCCATTCAAAAAATATCCGACGTTGTGATTCTTGCAAATTTCGATGAGAAGGTCCCGGTTTCTACCTTAATTGTGCTGATCAAAATCATTGTCCAACGTGAGATTGCACTATTCGTCCATTATGATGTCCGCTTTTCACGGTGTGCTCTTTCTTGCATAAGTTTTTGTATCGGCATTACAGAAACAGTCTAAATTGCGTGGAATACCAGTGCAATGCAGTGGTTCAATTTGCATGATTAATTTTGCATGAATCATTTGCAAGTTATGAATTATTACTTCGATCGCTGAGTTGTCGCATAATTTCGCTTCGGATGAGGCTATATAAGACCAGTTTTTAGGTCAAAAAAGCATTTGTTGGAGGAACGCTGGGATCGGCAGCCCCAGTGCAGGTGCTTGGGGAGGTGTGTTAGGTTTCTTCGAAAAGATAGACTGTTCTGGTTTTCCAGGCCCAGATTTCACCTGAGTCAGTGGTTCATTTCTAACTTGACGATTTGCGATAGCCACTTTTAAGGCCTAAGCTCGTTTGTCCATATCATGAAGCATTTATTCGTCTTTGACGGATAGGTGTCGGCTGTGGAACGAACAGAATCGACCAAATCGCTAATTTCTGCATTTGCGATCAGCTCTTGCATGTTGCGCTTCTACTCTTCGCCACTTCTACTCTGAATGCAGACAAATTACCCATTAAAAGCGATGCTGGGAATGGTTTGCTGAGTCTTTGACCATCTGATTCGCAGTCTTTCACATCTTAACACGCAGCAAACTGGAAACTGAATAAAACACGATAAGTCACGTACAAGCTAAGATCTGATAGTGACAGGATGAGCAACGATGTCCTCGCATAAATGTATAAGTGCACGGAGATTCTATCGAAACGTTGAACATCATGCTTTCAGGATGCTTCGACAAGTGCTCATTTTTCTCCTGGTCGCAAATTCCATCGATGCTGATAAATATTTCCAAGGTGAGTGAGCGTTTTTGTCTTAATTTCACTTCTTTGAAGGTTACAGAAATTGAAAAATTTGCTGATATTTGAAGAGCGGTTCATAGCCGAAGCTGTGTCGATCTGTCATAGGGATTTTACTGCTCACCAGTGCAGCAACTTGTACTTCCAATGCAAGGATCGTTGTGAGCATAAACTTCAATTAGCCTTGTGTATACTACAAGGTAAGTCCTTTTTAGATTTGCGATCACTTTACAAACATTTCTCAGTTAGAAGGCAAATAACCCGCGGCGAAATGGACTCAAGATAACCGCTTCTCTTCATCGCCGTTATGTTCTAGCAGGGAAAGTTCATTCTGTGTTTCTTATCAGTTGCATCTCGTGAAAAAATTCAAGAAGTATCAATACCCTTTGCATCATCACAGCTATGAGATACCGTCAGTGAAAATCATCAGTTCGTCTCGCAACATCTCCAATTATCGTTTTCCTTTTTTTTCAGAGAGTCGCAGGATGTGGTGCGTAAGACACCCACAAGAGGAGGGTTACAAAATATTATGCACAAAAGAAGTAATGGAAGAGAATTGGTACGACATGCACTGAGAAAACAGTTGTGTTGTTGTGTGATGGCGTCGTTTGCATCTATATCTTGAGCATTCAATTAGTTTATTGTTCGATATGATTTTCAGCGTGATTAAATGCCAAGTTTTTTAATTGTAGTTTAATAAGTCTCAATTACTCTCTTCGGTGTACCATTCAATGTTATGAATAAACGTTCGAACATTTGAGAACTATTTTCAGAAATTTTGTTCATTTTGCGGTGTTCAATTAGGCTTTTCCAACCACGGTTGTCCCCAACGGCTAATTGATACATCTTCAATTCATCAGTCGTGCTCTATGAGTATTTGTCCAATCTGCGCAACAGGTTAAACTCTGAAGGCAATGCTCGTGATGGAGGAAGCAAACTGTTTGACTTCAGTCTCAGATCTGCATCGTGCTATCCGCTGAGTGAACAGAACACACTAATATTCATGAGGCAAAATCAGCTTAGTATCGTTTTCCATCAGTTCAAGTGGGCGCGCATGAAAAACCTGCTCACATGAGGTAACCGTTAATGTTTTATATCTGATGTCAATCATTTCCTGATGGGCGGAAAATGTTTCGATCACATTGGTCATATTTTCAGTTCGGTTCGAACGGAAGAGCTCCTCAATGAAACTTGTCACAAAACCACAAAGAATTCGCAGTCAGCAGGTCTGTTAATGAGCCTGCTATGAACGATCTGCGTTCGAGATTGGAGGATAGAATGCATTCAATTCCGGTTGCAATTACTTGTGCGCATATACGTCTGTCTTGTTGCCTAATAGCACAAACGTTAGTCTCCACGAATTCATGCAATCTTCCATTTTGCAGATTACATTGTATCACTGAGGGGTGATCATCCCTTAACAGTAATGCCATCCCGTAAATTTAAAAAACCAAAATCAGGATTTGGAATGCGGGCGGTGAAATCTCTTCCATATCGCTCATTTAGATAATGCTGCCGTCAGCGGCTCAAAGTGAGTCAGTGTGCTTACGCAAACGAAACCCCGCAAAAAAAACGAAATTTCTGGACTCGAAGAATGTGGAGAACACAAAAGCAAACAAAAAAAAAGAATGCAAACTCAGAAATCAAACGTAGAACAGCAATTTCAGAGAGGATTCCAGCAATTTCTTTCACAGAATGACTTCTAGGAGATGTTTGGACAAGTGGGCTTGACAAGGCTCGATCGGTCGTTAATCACTGCCATCGCTGTTCGATCTGCCGCAGAAGACGGCAAAATGGCTGCTAGATAGCGCAATCGACAAGTGAAAGTTGCTTCACATGATCATTTGAGACAACCGTGGTGGGAAAAGCCGAATTGAACCATCCAACATAATGAGCATCGCTGAACACTTTTCAGGAATACTCAATCGTTTATTCATATGAGATAGAATAGCACTTGAAGGAACACTAAACAAAATAACTGAGAATCAACAACACCAGTGAATTATTGGGACAGCTGCGAATCCGTGTCAGGGTCACGATTTGGAGGGCAACCAATACCAGCTGGACTTATGGGGCTGCCTCTTTGATCTCTGAAAAAAAAAGGAAATGATAAGCAGTGAAGCTGCCAAATGTAATCGGTGAACTAAAAATTTTCACTGAATGTATCATAAACGATAGAATGCTACAGGTTTCCAAACGTATTGAATATTTGCCGAGGATGGATCTGACAGGAAATGCAGAAAAGACTTTTTCTTTCAGCTCAACCCAAACAGCGATGAAGTGAAGTGGCTATCCTGATTTGCTGCGTTAAGTGATTATATCGAGAAGTGTTATGGAAAATGACCTGAAATCAAAGAAGGACATACTTTCGAAAAAACATGATAGTACTTCGATGGGTGTAATTTTAGAATATCTCATCTTTGTAATCTTCTGGCATTCAGATTTTAACTTTATGCATTCCATAGCTCCAAAGGTTTTTTCACATCCTTGCAGAATAGCAGCGATTACATCATCTTCAAATGTCAACAAATCGTTCAATTTTTGTTCATCTGTAAAAATTCGAAGTTCAAAGTGCTTGCTCACCAAGGACTTGATGCGTAGTAAAGAACGCATTGAACGAATTTGTGAGCAGAAGGAACACAAGCAGCTGCATAAGCATCCTGAAAGCATAATCGACATTTCGATAGAACCGCAGTTTACTTGAACAATTCTGTGATATAAACATACTTGAACAATAGTGTGTTCATATCATTGCTCATCATCTCATTATGAAATCCGAGGTTGAGCAAATTTTCGCTGATCTCAGTTCCGGATTCACTGTGAGCTAAGACGTGAATGCGACTCGGCGGGTCAGAGATCAAGTAAACCGTTCTGAATATCGCTTTCATTATCGAAAGCGATCCAGCTAGCGATTCAGATTATACGAGTTGTGGACGCAGATGAATTCAAGCAGCGAATTGTTGTTGAAACGCAAACGTACTTTTTAGAGCACTTTAACCGGAGCCTTTAATACCGATGCCCTCAAGACGAATGGTTCTTTGATATAAACATTTGTCTTTTATAGCCTCACGAAGAACAAAATTATGCATCAGCGAATCAATTTCATTACTCAAAGCAAATAATTCTATTGAATAATTTGAATACTTCTATGCAAATTATTCAAACGAATTATTTCAAACAATTTAATTATTCCAGTGAATTTTGCAACTTTGTTGTTTTCAAACATTCCATAACATTTCTAGAATGAATCAGTTTAAACTAATTGTTAAAACAATCATTGTGATTAAGTTATTCAAATTGATTAGGCAAAATTTATCATATTCACTTCAGTTGTAAACATTACTTTAGCGTAACAGGCGTTACGGTCTTCAATGTACCGGCACTCTCAGCTTTGCTAGGTAGCATTCGAATTTCTTTGCACCGTTTGACTGCCCCGGAACTCTGCATTCAGAATATCATATATTTTGCAGAGCAATTCGGATTACATGAGGAGATATAGCTATTTTTTTCAATGCTATACGGTTTGCCGTTTCCTAGCCTACCGTACTCTCAAGTTTGACCAACAACAGAGCAACTTCATTGCATCATTGGATCCAGCGGAATCTGTGCATTCAGAAAAAAAATATTTTGTCGGGCGATTTTGCATTCACGAGGTGATACAGTTATTTTCCCAAAGCTATCGCAATTAGCACAGAGGCGCTCACTCATATACATTATATCACCATAGATCAATTGTGCACATTACTATAGCGCTATAGGCGTTACGATCTTCAAGGTACCGATACTCTCAGCTTTGCTCCGTAGTATATGAATTTCATTACGCCATTCAATTGCTCACAATCTCTACTTTCAGAATATCATATATTTTGTCGAGCAGTTACGATTAGATGAGGAGATATAGCTACTTTCTCAATGCTACATTGGTTGCCAGCACGCTAGCCTACAGTACTCTCAAGCTTGACCAGTTCATGATGTGAGGTGATAATAGGTTCGATTACTCAAGTTTGAGGTAATATTTGGTTTGATTACCCAAGTTTGAGATAACATTTGGTTCGAGTATTACCTTCTAGAGGAGATATAGCCATTTTTCTAAAGCCATCTCAATTAGCGCATAGGGACTCATTCAATGCACATGTATCATTATAGATCAATATAGCACTCTGACGCTACGATCTTCAAGGTAACGGTGCCCTCAGGTTTGCCCGGTAACATACGAATTTATTTGCAGCATTCGGTTGTTCAGAATCTCTGCTTTCAGAAAAACATATATTTTATGGAGCGATTTTGCTTTCTTGAGGAGATATAGCTGTTTTATTGATGAAATACGGTTTGCCATCGTCGGGCCTACCGTACCCTCAAGTTTGTCCACTAACATAGGGATATTTGTATACCAATCGATCCAGTGGAATCTCTTAATTGAGATATATTTTGCCGAGCGATTTTGCTTTCTTGAGGAGATATAGGTATTTATCTAGAGCCATCTCAGTTAGTGCAGAGGCACTCATTCAATGCATATTGTATCACTATAGATCAATTGTATACATTGATATAGCACTATAGGCGTCACGATCTTCAAGGTACCAGTACCCTCAGGTTTGCCCGGCACGAATTTCTTTGCACCATTCGATTGCTCAGAATATCTGCTCTCAGAATATTGTATAGTTTGCCGAGCAACTGCGATTAGATGAGATATGGCTACTTTCTCGATGCTGTACTGGCTGCTATCTTCTAGCCTAACGTACTCTCAGTTTGACCAGTTCATGATTTTATTCACTGGACAGTGGTATTATATATTTTGATGAATAGACATTTGAAGCAGCATTACTTGCAATTTATCATCATGGACGTTTCCTCTAAAGATTTACATATGATTCCGAAGCATCTTAATTATTCATAGTAATGATCATCGCTAACTGCATTGAGATCAATTTCGCATATTCTGAGGATATAAAAGCGGTCTGTTGCTAACGAAGAACCATTCACGTTGGTGATCAACTCAAGGGCTGAGGGTTCCAGATAGCTCGAGCTCAAGGAGAAGGGTCCGACAGTTCCAGGTATTCAGATGTTAGTTGCGAATTGATCGGTTGGCCTGATCAGAAGCCGTAACTATAACGCAGACTGAATCTTCTCAGGAGTGCGGCGGTACGAGGTGAGTGCAGAGATACGAGGTGAGGCGTATACCATTCCGATGAGCTCGTGACACTGATCTAGGATGTCGGCCTGTGGATCTGAATTTGACTCATTTCAATGTTCCGATCTGTATGTTGGAAATCACATTTGACTCTGACCCGCAATGATCCAGAGGACAAAACAAAATATTTGGGCTGGAATTGCTTCGAAAATTTTTCGAGCACTGTTAGGATCAGCAAAATATCTGGGCTCGAGTGCCGCAGAGTCTCTCAGGCCATTCAAAACAGTGTTCGATTGGCTCGTCGGTATCTCTGACCACTCTTGAGAACCTGCACTCGACGGTGAATATCGTTTAGATGGTGTCAGCCAGCTGCTAAATGGTCTCATGTTTTCATTCATACACATTCACACAAGATAGCTGAGCCGACTTCTGTTGTTCAACTACATTGTTCGATTTTGTCCGGTCAAAAAACTTGATTGAGTTTCGGAATGATTCTACAATTGGCTGTTCTACTGCTGATGCTTGATTGCATGCATTGTCGTTGCATGAAACGGACAATAAAGGTTTTTTTGGGTTAGTGATTGCGTTATCTTCATTGCTAGATGTTTCATGGCATCCATATATGCTACCATGGATAAGGCATCGCTTACATGCTCACTTATTTGCTCAAAATAGCAGATGATAAAACAGTGAGAAGCGTGTTGCGGCAAAGAAAGTTTGTGAAAAAACATCTTGGTGGTTGCAAAAGGACCACAAATCTCGCTTGAATCAGTGTGGTGGTACTCGCACGAAATAACAATGGTTGTCGTTTACTGATAGGTCGGATCCGGTTTGCAAAATCCTCGAAGAATTGTCTGACTGTGAGTGCAAATAAGTGCGATTTCATTCCGAAGTGTTGGATGCTTACTGATTTCGTCCTCATTTCAGCATATGGGAACTTGCACACACACACACACAAAAAAAGCAACTGATATCATAAAGGATCATGTACAGATTTAAGATCTTTTTAATTTCCAGATTTTTTTGTGAGAGATTGCAAAGATTTGTTTAACCAATACGACCGCGATTATCGCCTTGAGACATGTGAAGAATGGAAAGAGACTTGTTTGGAGTTAATGGCCATAGCTTACGGGGAGAAACTGGATACTCAAAAAGCACAGAATGCAATAGTCGATTGCGTTAATGAGCGTGAGTAATTTCGTGCCTTCTTGGTGGCTTTATTTGACGATACGAGAATAATCCGAACCGCTAAGAAAATCGACGTTCATCAAACAGCGATCTCAGCTCAGCTCACATACCATCCATGTGAACGTTTGCATTGCGCTGAATTGCAGTGGAACTGCGATATAAATTTTGAACGCAAAAATAAATTCACTTATTCTCTTCGCATTCAAAACGTTCAACAAATGCTAATGTAAGTAAACTATACACAAAAAATAGATGATGATCACAGAGCTACATTTACGCATCATATAGTTTTAAAAACTAAAATTTTTTTAAAATTTTAATCTCACAATCAGCAATTTTTGATTATTATTTTTTTACTTTTACACATACACTCTATCAATTATATTCTTAAGTTTTAATTCTTTGGTAGCATACCTTAATATAAACGACTGCAAATGATTATCAGTTGAATTCTATTTGAAATATATTCGTATGGCAATATTAAGTTATAATATGCATCATGTTTATATCCAAATAATTATATCCACTGTATCATATCGTACCAACAATATCCATATCACTATCCATCACTGTATCCATCACCCAAACAACAATAACTGGCAATTCCACCGCATATTCCTACGAGAGAAGTATTTCATTTCCAGCTCCCTCACGATCTAGAGATCCCAAGGAAGCTGAAAACCTGAAAGAAACATCTTACAGGTTAACTAAGAATCCTAAAAAATCCATTCCTCAGAAACGTTGAAACAATACAAAAAGAAAACAAAAAACACAATACATCATTAAGTATATCATTAAGAAATAAATACTTTAGAAATAAAACAAAAAACCAGTGAGCCAGTCATATTCTTTATTCATTTATTTATTCACCAACATAATATAAATACAAAGTACATGTGCACATGATAACATT